>ML218606.1:0-11226 GCA_004785975.1 Popillia japonica
TGTTTTTTGTGAAATTTAATTCAAATTAGCGTTGAGTAGATGTACCATTAAATTTTGTAGATCTATTTCTGTTAAAATTAATTTTCTTGGATGCGGTCGTATTCCAAATACTAAATAAAAATATTACTATACTTTTTATGATTTTACAATATTTTTCAGCCGGATAATTGCATCAACAAGTATACCGACCCACACGCTTACTGTGTCGTCTATTCCAGCGCAGACAGATCAAGTTTAGAATGTGCCGAAAGGATATTACAGACGTTATGGACATTGGATACGATCAGTACAAAGGCGGTGATATTGGTAGCGAACAAAGCGGATCTCGTTAGGTCTAGGGTAGTCAGCACTGAAGGTAAGCGCCTTATAATCTACTATGTTTACACACGAAGCTCGAAAAACGGTTAGGCAATAACGGAACTCTCGTCTTTACTCATCACGAAAGCGATATTCAATTGAGCACTCTTCTCGGAATTGCGGCTATAGTAGTGAACCAGACGTTTACTTACCATTAGCAAACACAACACTACGATCGTTTCCGGTCTCGCGGTAATCTTTATTCGTGAAACGACGTCACTCGATTGTTTTTTACGTTTTACGTTACTTCGTTAGGAAGTCCTAGTCATTTTAGAAATACCACTAGACTAACTTCATTTTTCAAAACTGCGTCTATTGTAATATCATGTTGCAAGCAGAAGTTATAGAATTCTGGATACTGCTGCTAAATTTTGTAATAAGTTCGAAATAACGATCACGAGCTAATTTATTATGATCAAGTACTAGTATGCTATTTTCAAAATTCCGTTCTTATAACCTTGATATACTTACTACTTTTTATTTCCATGTATTTTTTCAAGTTTAGTGTTAAACGCTTCAGAATCAATTTATTCCAGAACCTATTTAATAAAACAAATACATCACAACCTATGTATGTATACAGGGTGCTCGGATACTTGTCTTACAAAATTGAAATACAAGTTGTATATAACATAGGAAACAGAATAAAACCAAAAAAAAAATAATAAAAAGTATTAGCAAATGCATAAAGAAATCATTTAAAAAATCAGCAAATGTTTTTAGGTGGGCCTATACGCGTTAAAAATTAATAGCCGATCTTTATGATATCGTCAGCAATACGATAGCACTAAAAGAAATCAATATTATTGAGGTAGGTCATTGATGAATTCGACTTTCTGCTGAGCTACACATTAATCCCTATAAACGCACAGCTGTTGATTATTCGATCTCCCTTGCTACTT
This sequence comes from Popillia japonica, assembly GCA_004785975.1. Lineage (NCBI taxonomy): Eukaryota > Metazoa > Arthropoda > Insecta > Coleoptera > Scarabaeidae > Popillia > Popillia japonica. The sequence continues at coordinate 1,260 of ML218606.1, forward strand.
CAACATCATTAGTCTATCAGTTTGCAGTGGTTAATGCATTGTGCTTCCTTGCCAGTATTCTTATGCGTTTACCGTATAACTACTTACATTAATTTACAGTTAATAGTTCCGTTAAATGGATTTGTATAAGAATTTATGAGTATTTTCAGTTTATTACTTCATGTCGTGTGACTTTTGTGTATCCTTTGTGAAAATGCCTTATCATTATACAAACAACGAGTTAAGTGATATGGTTCTTACATATGGAGAATGTAGACAAAACGCAAGAGCTGCTTGTCGACGATACGCCAATTTATTTTCTAATCGCCAGTTGCCAGCATCACCTAACATTCACAAACGTAGTGCAACGATTGCGAGATACCGGAAGCGTCAAACTTCAGCAAGGACGTGGCGGTAGTAATTAAAGGAATGTAGACGCAGAAGAGGAAATTTTGAATATGGCAGAAGATGATCCATCTGTTATTACTAGGCAAATTGCGCGTACAGTAAATTTAGCGCGGTCTACCGTGTGGCAAACTTTAAGAGAAAATCAACTTCACCCCTTTCATCTTCAACGTGTGTATAATCTTTCGGAAGACGACCACCCTCATCGAGTGCGTTTTTGTCAATGGTTAGTCGACCAAAATGCGGACAATCCCAACTTTTTAGGTAAAATTCTATTTACGGACGAAGAAAATTTTTCACGTCAAGGCATATTAAATATTCACAACAGACATGTGTGGGCAATATAAAACCCTCATGCGATATATCGTACTGACCATCAGCAACGATTTTCCATAAATTTGTGGTGCGGTCTAATAAACAATTTCATCATTGGCCCTTTCTTATTACCGGCTCGTTTGAACGGGGAGAGTTATCTAAACTTTATGCTAAATGAACTGCAACCACTTCTAGAAGATGTGCCATTAGACATTCGCCAACAAATGTATTTTATCCACGATGGAGCTCCGCCGCACTTTAGACGAGATGTGCGGCATTATCTAGATAACACTTTCGGTGATTTTTGGATTGGTCGTGGAGGACCGGTAGCTTGGCCACCTCGTTCTCCGGACCTAAATCCATTAGATTTCTTTTTTTGGGGACATTTGAAAGACTTGGTTTACAACAGAGAAGTAAATAATATCGATGACTTGAGAAATAATATTTACGAATCTATTGCACGAATTCGTGAACAGGACGTGTTACCACTAGTGCGTGATCCATTGTTGCGGCGCGCTCATTTATGCATACGTGTCGGCGGTAGCAACTTCGAACATTTACTGTAGCAGTCGAGCGGCCCTGAAAACATCAGACTCTCAGGTAGTTTCTAAAAAATTTTATAAATTTTTTTTTTCCATCATTCGTTTTCTTAGCTCGGTTGGTGACGATTTTTATTTTTTGTAAGAGAAGTATCCGAGCACCCTGTATAATAGCCAAATTCTAAAATACAGAAATTTCTGATGAAAACGTCCAAATTCGCTATTTTTCGTTGGTAATATAATTTTGGTCAACTCTTACTTTACAAAAGAATCAATTCAATATGTAATTATATATTCAATTTCATTTAACATTATCCTTTTAATGCTTTGCTAAGTCACGAAGCAGTAGCAGATTTATAGCGATTAGTTTAATCCACTTTGGATTAAAGATAAAGTGGAATGTTTGGAGTGCGGCTTTAATTCAAGAATTCAGTGAAGTTACGAGTACCTAATCCATGATTTTAAGATTTAAGCCATATTTGATAAAGTAAAGCCAACTGTGTCTAATAACAAAATATAAATTGAAATATTAGTTTATTGCGAAATTGCTTTACAATCTTTTAAAATATAAATTATACCCTATCTTTGAAATAGACTGCGATACAATGATTCCCAAACTCTCTTGTGATAAACCCTTCAAGGTTTAGATTGAGATGAGTGGAGAGTAAAACAGAAACCTGGAATCCGTACCCAGATCTAGTACGCAGACGAGTCAAAGAGAGCGACAGGTTCTAGGGCAGTCATACATATATGCTGACACCTTGAATCATGAAGAATATTTGATATTACGGCAATATACCCGTGTTAGGCAAACGAAAATACTGGTAATAGAGATATGTGGCCGAATGGCATCGGAAACATATGCAAGGGGTCAGTTGATCGCACAGTCAGACTGCCCTAAAAACTTTACCAGCTTATCAGATAACCTCAAAGCTAACTTGGGACTGCCTGAAAAACTGGAAGTTCTGACAAACCAAAATAAAGCTACTTTGGTGTGGGCACCGGGGCACAAGGGCATACCACACACTGAAGTAGCAAACAAGCTGGCTAGAAGAGGCTCGGCAACTCAATTCACTGCACCAGAACCTGATCTGGTAAGAACTAAGACTGCAATACCTACGTGGTGCAGTAGCTGAGTGGATTACAAAAGCACACCAGGCACACTAGAACAACGTTTTGAAAGGCAGTTACACAGCAAGCAGATGATGGGGCAGCCATCCCAGCAGTTAGCAGCAGCTAATTGCTGTGCTGGCTCTTAACCGAGTACAGCTCAGAAGAGTGACGAGCCTGCTAACAGGACACGACTGTCTAAGGGAATATCTCCATAGAATTGGAATCTTTAAAGATAAACCTATGTATATGCAAATTGTACAGTGGGAAGGAGGAAACAACACTGTGTATTTGAATGCGCTGCATTGCTCACTGCATGAAGACGTGTAATTTTTGGAACGAACTAACCAACTAACAGATCTACCGGAAAGAGATTTACCACGCAGACTACAAATACGACAAATCTAGTTTCCCTGCTAATTTCTTTCACCTTCTGCCGTTTCAGATAACGAACCGACAATATAATCAAATAAAAGAACCTATCAAAATGAACTACGAACTGTACTCATTCGGATTCTAATTTAAATTTATAAGAACTGCCCTCTTTGGAATCTTTGCAACGTATGTACACTCATGGAAAGTAAAGATTGGACTGTTTTCATATAACAACGTCTTGAGAATGTAAACACATTTGGAAACAATCGCAAGAAGACAACTTGACATAATATGCTAGATTGGACTGCAGTATCTCTTCTAGTATTATTACGTCCCAATGTTTACTTTCAACGCAAGTATCATTATTACTCGGTAATAGCTGCAAACAATGAACGAAACTCATTGAATTTGGTAACGTCAAAATAAATTTTCTTTGTACTAGCATACCAAGAAAAATGTGAGAAATAGCTACCTTTTCAAATATACAAAAAATATTTGGTGGGCTATACTAAACGTGTTATTAAACGCGATATTTATCCTTTTTAAAAGACGCCACTATAAGAAAATACCGTTTAGCCTACTCACATGACATTTGATATTGCTCCGACAACATAGAAGCGAACATACCGCAGTCGTCTATTCAACCGAAAGAAAAATCTGTTTTCTCCGAGATATGTCTCGTATTATTTCGTTATATTTGACCGGGTAGCAGCGTAGGGTGGCATAAAAGAGACGTGCCGCTCTGACATTTGATATGCCAACCGACCGACGACTGTTCAGAATTTTCCGATTTATTTTGCAATAGATTCGAACAGCGGGGCTTCGCTTTGCGTCAACAAAGAATACAGACAGAATCTTCATGTCAAACTAAAGATCATTGAATATCGATGGATGATCTTGAAAAGAAAAGTTGCTGTGCTGCAAGAAATAACTTTTGTCTAATATAATGTGCATTTCTTGTATTTGATTTTTCACTAATGTTTGTTACTTTTGATAAAAATATTTGTTGTATAAATAGTTAAAAGCCGTATTATTAGATTCCAGCATAAGCATTTCCTTCGATTCTTTGATATGACTATAAGAACTCTTTGTTCATATTACGTAAAATATTTCCTTGAACTCTGTATGTTTCATATATTTGTTCCACTTTTCAGTCAATTAAACTCTATTGAACTATGTTGAACTAATCGTTATCACTCAGAACTAGCACTAGCATCTGCCATAAAGTAACATTAATTAAAAGTAACAATATCGGCCTATTATTATGACAACATTGAAACTGAAAACAAACTAAGAAAGAAATTATCTAAATGATATTGTGAAAGATGGATTGCATGGGCGTTTAAATAAAAGCATTACGTGATTTTTTATAAGCATTAGATGAAAATGTAAATGTCGAAGGGTAGTATTTACGTCGGAACTAAAAGAACCACCTAATATCCAGCGTGAATACATACTTATAACAAATCTGCATTGTAAACGCTTAACACACGCACGAAACTCCTACGTACTCCACACAAAGTGTTTTATATTTATTACTACAGAAACGAGGATGCTGTGTAAATATTTAAACAGCAAAATAAGGTGTAGATAGGAACTGTGCGGTAAAGTTCAATTGCAATATATGTCGGAATAATACGACGTGAGCTACTTCGCCGCTTATATAATATGGCTACATAGAAGCAATTTCCTAAATATCCAACCATATTTCTCCCTATAGTGTTCCACAATCGTTCAGAATTGAATTTTCCCGACAATGCGAACACGAATTTTTCGATATAGCTTCCCGCTTTCACAACGATCGATCCGATGAATATTACTGCATTGGAGGTTCTTCCAACCTGTCATCGTTTTACGAGTCCACTATGCAAAGCACAGTTGCGGTACAGCACAAACTGACAATAGCAACCACTTTCGCCCGAATATTCAAGGATTTCGTTAGTATAGTGTCCGAAAGGATATCAGACACCACCTAAAATCAATCGCCAAATACAATGTAGATAATAGCAGACTGCTCTCCAAAGATAAACCAATGTATATAAAGCAAATTAGAAACACTGAATGCAGAACAAAATTAAATGGGATTGAAACATATTGCAACATGTAGAACACGTTTTGTATGTCCCCTACAATTTTTAGTATAATTAGTGCATTATCTGTATGCATACATGAATGACGATATATGTATGTAGGAAGCCACCTGGTACAGTGCAAAGGTTAGATTGTTCAAATCGGTATTCTGTCGATTGGTGTTTTGTTGTGTATATGTAGGTAGGTACATAATAGTTGCAGATACCAAAAATATAACAAAATAAATGCTAATTTTGAAAGAGTTGGGAAGAATCTAGAAATTTCCGAACTATCGTAGCTATTGGGAGGTAGTTAAAGTTAAGAAACAACGACTAATACTGGATATTAGTATGCACTTGATACAAACTACAACTTGTTGGTGGTTGAAGTCGTTGCCAATGCCGGTGCATCAGATAGTGAAGTGCTATTTACAATATTTGCTATTTAGTTGCACATACTTCCACTCTTACACAATTTCTTCAAATGAAATAATTGGTCTACTTAGGTGCGAGGCAACGTTACTGTCAGACACTTAAACACACAACAATAATAATAATCCATGCCTTAGCATCAACAATGTGGATGAAACGATGTAAAGCATCTTAGCGATTGGAAAGAATATCTGGAAGAAAGATAGAATAGGAAGGAAGTTGGTAAAGCAGATAAATGTTAAGCGAAAGTAAGTTGAGTTTTCCTTAGACTGCAATTTCATTCATCACCTTCTTGTTGTAAATTCGCTGAATTACAGAAAAGCTGCTGGGCATAATATGGCCAAGCCAAGCAGCAAATTTTGCTATTGTTTGGCTCCTTCTGGATCAGTTATCCTTTTTGCAATAGGATATTTCTTTTTTCCGTTTGTTATCCCGAACGTTTTCGCCTACTTTGAAGCATTAGTACCATAAACTCCTCGTTCGCTCCAATTCCAAAAGACACCGGAGGGTGACGGTAACTAAACAAATAAACTACACTGGAGATGCTGGCAAAAAGTCGAGTTGGTAGATTTTTATTTTTTACTGTACTTTGTATTTAACTTCTCTTGTATTGTATATATGTTACACTAGTTTGATCCAGTCAAAATCCAGAAATTTTCATTATTTATACACTAATAAAAATTGAAGGAAAAGAAAGTAAAACATTTTTTATTTTTAACTATTCTGCGTGTGGAGAAAGAAAAATTCCATGCCGCCTGCGTTTGGAACAAAGTTCTTATACTGATAAAATAAGATAAAAAGCGAAACTGTTATTTAATAAATGCGGATTCACATCAGGTAGGAAGCTAGCTAAGTTATTTAATAAGAAATGTGAAGACAAGAACTAGCAGCACTTGGCAGAAATTAAAAGATTTTTGCCGAACATATTTCCATAACGATAAAATCTGTGTCAACACTAAGATTACCAACCCACTGTATGCTGCAATATTCCTCGCGCAGATACTGCGAAAATGTAATTGTCCTAATGGATTGTTTTTACCTACAATACAGGATGTATATATAGAACGAGGTAATGAATACAATAACATAATGTCTACGCGGCCATTTATATTTTTGAACACAATATTTATTTCCGAAGACAATACCATAAAACCATAAAGCAAGACAAACAGTTAATGAGTGAATTGTTAATAGCGTGAACTATTACAAATAACTAATAAAGTACATATATCAGGATTATTTTGTTCTAGCAGCTTTCGCTAATTCCTTTTTTACATATTGAAATTGTCGGGTGCGGCAAACAGCACTCCTTCTGCGTATATTGGATAAGGGTCGACGTTTGAACGAAAGGGTCGCAGTAAAGGACCTGATCAGATATGCGACGGTGATTGAGTATCCTGACCACTGTCCTTGTGCCCCCAAAACGTCTATGCATTTCTGACGTGCGAATAGGAAGAAAACGGAAATCCAGGACGCCATACTACATATGAGAGGGTACTTCACAACGCAGATGACGTCCCTTTAATTATGAATATTCTAGAGAGATAAAAGGACTTACGGAAGTTAAATTACTACAACCATGTATTATTCAATTACAATGAAAAATATACGTTAATTCTCTCTTAATTGATAAGATCGAAATTTTCTTTCGAAATATGATTTTTGATTTAGTTATTATCACTTGTGAGTTCACGGATTTTACCTAATTCATAATTTGTATCCTGTAAAAACTATATTACTAAGTTTTTGATTCTATTTAGTTCAACCACTTTGTGCGTATGAAAGTTAGAAGGGTATTTTGAAGTAGATATAAACCGAAGGGTAGGTAATATTTTATCTCTCTCGTTCTCTTTCCGGAAAACTACCATCATCTAAATCATAAAGAACGGAGCTTCTACGCTTTAGGTAATCGCGCGTCTCATTTTAAATTCCATTTCTGCCTGAGGTACAAAAGTTGCACAGATTGAAGTTTATAATAAACAATTACAACGTCGTAAAGTTTTCCAGGGCAAATACAACTTTCGAATTGGATATGAAGCCGCAGATATTATTTTATGTAAACTTTGAGCGCTACGCAAATAATTATTAACAATGATAAAGTTTCAAGAAAATTCATTCTAATTAAAAACATTTTGTTACACTGGGCAAATTAAGATAAATCAATTGGTGTTGTACTCAATTAGATACGAAGTAATTGCAATACAGGGTGTCCGCGAAATACAAAGCATGCATGGAAGCGATGATAGCTATAACGATTTAGAAACAAAAACATTTAGTACACCATGGGTCTATTAGTAAGCATAAATGACAAAAAAAAATATTTCTCATGTCACAAACTTCGACGCATACTGTACACCGGCAGCTGATGAGTGCAAGATTTACCCGACGATTACAGGCGTGTGTTCTTGAAAATGGGCACACATCGAGCTTTTCCTGTAATACATTTTCTCCTGTCTCTCAAAAAAGTCCTTTTCAGGGCCACCAATTTATCACAAATAAAAGAAAAGAACTAAATTTTGTAGTAGTCTTTAAGAAAGAGCTTAAAGCGCACTAACATAATTGCATTATTATTAGATTGTTTTCATTCAATGTGACTTTCCCTCAACTTAAACCGATCGCAAGCTGCTATTAAACACGCCCTTTTCACTCTAACTTCAACATAACATCGATTTTATTGTCATAACATTATTAAAAAAAAGGCAAAAATACGTCTTTCCTATTTATCGGATATTTTTAAAACGTATGGCAATTGACTTCGTACGATACAATGGTCTAATGTAGTTCAAGGTCGTATAAGCATGTTGCTTCGCTTGCATGTGTGATAGAGATGTGCTTCTGTTGAATATGTGTACAACAAATTTTTGATATGGTTTTTGGATATTTAAGAAGCAATATGGATGAGTTTTCTTGTACAGTTTGACCAAATAAGGTTTTTTAGAAATATGTTTTTTCTCGTTTGCGCTTACAGATAGACCCATGGTGTATATAATGTTTTTGTTTCTAAATCGTTATAGCTATCATCCCTTAACTGCATGCTTTATATATCGCGCACACGCTGTATAGCTAAGCAAAATAAGTACTTTGAAAAAAATATTTACGCAAAATACATATACATACGTACATACATACATAAGTACCTATATAACCTGGTTCTCAAAGATCACACAAGTAACAATCAGGAACACTTTTGATAAGCTACAACTGTTGGTACATGCATATGTGTATTGCCGGCGCCATGAGAACATGGCGAACCACGACTTTGAAGGTTATTTTACCTACTCCCCCCCCCTCCCTTCCATACCCTCCCCTCCCGTCCTCGCACAGTAAATGAGGAAACTGCCCATACGGCATTGTACCAACCAATGTGAGCGAGGGCTGGTGGGGGCAAGATGAACGTTCTCACAAAGCTACGCAACAAGGTAGAATAGAAAGGTGAACTATCCGCCTACTTCCTGAAGCAGCTATAATGGCAGTGAGTTTCAACGGCATTAGATCGATATTGGCCTGGAAAACCTTAGGGAAACAATCTAGGCAAGGAAAAAACCCTTTTGCGGATAGGGATGACCATCTACAAAAGAGAACTCAAGGGCAATGAGGAGAAGTTCCGAGCATAGGGTTGCTCGGAATCAAGAATCAAGAAAACAAGAATTTTCCTGATCTGAGACACTCCAAGGTATTCCTTGGAAATTCCAATAAGCAAAAAGCAAAGACCATGCTAGAACTAAATAGAAACAAACTACGTGTACTAGTGGGTAGGATAGACAAGGAAGAACTGATATCCAACTGTACAGCTGTTGCAGCAATTCGCATCAGCTATTTCGGCAAAGCTATCATTGACGAGGGAGAAATATCCTCTTTAAAAATATAACAGTTATTACAGTTTATACAAGCCTTTAGACTGGATGAGAAGCTATAGTTACTGACAAATTCCAGCAACTTATAGCTCATGTAGGGTTACACAGTAGATCATCAGGATAGGTCGCAGTGCAACATCCTCAATTTAAATTCTAACTTCTAAAAATGCTTATTATTTCACAAATAATCTAACTGTATTTCTACAGATACTATAGTGGCATTACCTAAATTCATAAGAAGCAGATCTCGTATGTAGAAGCAATTTACTTCCTACAAAAAGTAATACTTGAGGTACTTCAATTAGTTAAGTGAAGTACTTGCTATATCTTGAAGTAGCTACTTGATATCATTCAGGAAAAGAACATCCATCAGAGTTTCCTAACAGCAATTAAGGCTGAGGTATTCAGATAATGCAAGTATATAAGTAAGAAGAAAGTAATATAACGGTCGATCTTTTCCATAGTTTCGACAGCAAATTTATCAATTTTGTTAAGTATGTACCTAGTGAGTTTCATGGAAACTTATATTACATTTTGAGAAACTTTTAAGGCTAATTCGATTGAGAGGTGATTGCAATTTAATGTAAAAAGGAACATGTATGCACTTTCAGAGCGTTAGGTTTTTCTTTTTAATAGAAGCAGCCATATCTCTTTCAGATAGTCTAGAGAAGTACCTATTCTAATTTTTCCCCATGAGTTTCTTCACTATCAAATCCTATGCTGCTGTTATATTATATACTTTATAATTGACGAAATATCCTAAATATAATAGTTACTATAATACTAATAATAACTTCCAAAATCGAAGCGTATATCTGCACAGCGGTGGTGGTAAGCCCACAGTCCGTACAGAACAAACTATTGAAAATGTTCGAGAAATCATTAAGAA
>ML218606.1:11236-32371 GCA_004785975.1 Popillia japonica
AAAATGAATTACTAAATAAAAATTCAGACAGATTTTACACATCAAAGATTTAATTTTATTTTTAATTTCTTTCAAAAGTGTAAATTATTTCATTGTCTCAACGCCTACGAGATTAAATTTCGACGGTGTTTAAATTAAATAAAAAAATTCAATCGGAACGCTTCCAGATTTAATAAGCCATTAAGAAGAGAATTTCAACTAACACAGTGTACAATTCTGTGTGATTTTCAAAAGCTACACTACTTTCTCTGCTAGAATTCAAATCTGTTTACTGCATATCATTCCATTATTACATTTCCTACTAAACATATTTCTATTTCCTATATTGATAGTGACGTTAGGATTTACAAGTGCTACGAAATTTAATCCAAATTATTATTCTAGAGCTTATTAAATTAAAGTTGATAAGTACATTAGTCTTGCTTGTAAATATACAACAACAAAGCGATAGTAAGTCTCAATTAGAATACATTACCAATAATAAAATCATTTAAAATTGTCCTGACTGAGATAATCTGCTCCTTGTTCTTATAAGCTGCCCTAAACTTAAATTATATTCGTTAATTTAAAATGCAAATTGAATCATCTCCTCTAACAGTGTTTTAATTTATATCTGTCTTAGATAGAATTTTGATTTTCTTTCTGGGGCTTAATCTAAATCGGGGGAAATTAAAGTTTGCGAACTCAAATGTCCGAAAACCAATTCGTTTTAAAGATATTAGCAGATCTTTAATTCAAAGTTTCTAGATTAATCCGATATATTTATGCAAATGGCTCCAATTATAAAATTAAATCCGACAAGTCAATTAAGAAAACACTGCTATTTTCTAATGAATTCTGTCATAAGAAAATCGACAATTTATTAATTTATGCTAGCTAGCTTTGAAAGTTTTACTTACAAATTGGCAATCACTTATCAAATATGGAGATTTTTGGATTTGGTAAATTTTGAGACAGAAATTATTTTGGTGATTTCAACATTTGCATGTATAATAGGTGTAGTCTATCGAGGAAATTTAGAACTAATACTATTTGTGCAAAGTGCAACTCATACTTGGTAAAGCTGTGCGTTTATAACTATTAAGCTGTTCATGAATATCAACCAAAACATTATTTTCTTTACTATTTCACATTTTATTTTCATATATTTTTCCACTATTACTAGTAATTGTATTAGATTAAAAATCAATTTATAGCAGAATCGGTATACAATTAATTAGATATTCGCTACCACACTTTGTCAGTGGAATGATATGGTTATAACATTACAATTCAAAAATACTTTGTTTAGTCTTACATAAGTACTTAAAGGTCATAGAAATAAATATATACATACATATACTAATATTTTACAATTGTAAATTACTGTTCAAGATCGCAAAGCATCTCACGAACTATAAAAGAACACGGCATAACAGAGAACATGAAACTATACGATCGGAAATGATTGTAACTCTTAACTACGAATACAAGTAGAAAAGTACACATAAACATTGAATGTGCGTCACTACAACTAACATAAACCTACATCAGACAAACAGGTGCGCGCCTACTAAATCTAATCCTTTATTTAATGGTGTTATTGGCGGAATATGTATATTGTTTTTGAATAGTGCTGCAATAGTCTTCTGCTGGTAGTATTTGTGTCCACAATATGCGGGCTATTTTAGTGAACGACTTGCATTTCTTGCAATGTAAATTTATTTTGTAATTGGTTGCAAACCGTACAGAATGAAAACATTTTCAACAAATTGAAAATTTATTTACTTAACGTTAATTTCTAATAGAGTATAATGAAATTTTTTGTTCTCAAAACGGTTCATTATTTCAACAAAGACGCGATTGGAGCGTGTCAGCAGGATGGTGTATCTGGAAAAATTGATTGGCTATTCCTATTACCTGATTTATTGATCATAACTAACGATTGAACGCTTTTCAAAAGCATATGACATGATAGGTTTTGCCGTTTGAAAGTGTTGATTTGAGGTAGTTGTAGAGCAATAGTAGACGTACAAAAGTTTAGAAGTTATCCTTAACAAGAATTGTGTTGTACCCTTTAAAATATAAAATAGTGAGTTCTAGTTTAAACAAGAATATAGCCTATACCTTATGACATAAATTTCATAACAAATATAAAAATTTCTATATCGTTTTCTAATTCTTTATACTTAAATCGAAGGATTTCTTTACAATTTTTGCAAATTAAATTAAAGCATATTTTTCAATACACTTACATAAATAGATCGAAGTTACAGCAACTTAATACAAACTCCCCAAACTATATTGTGTGCAATACAGTTTTTTTTGCAATCTTTATGGTGCAAAACAACATCCTTCTGTCTGGAAATATGTAACTTCTAGAAGTCACCACTCCTATCAGCACAAATACAAATTGTATTACTCGCTGCTTGTGTTTTTCCGCCAGCAATTAGTTTCATATGCTAATTAAACTTCCCACAGCTAATAATTCTATGTTTGCAATCCCTTGAGATGCCACGATTTTATTCCATACTTCTCAGTAGTTTATCCATTAATGTCTTTTTAACAAAGTATAAAAGGTGTGTCATTTATTGTTTACGTAAAATGTGTAGAGAACTGCTTAACATTAAAATTCCCATAAGTCCCCGCTTTACTAGTTTCAAACTTGTGAACTACACAGTGCAAAATTATCAACAGCAACATTGTTTTATTTTCTATAAGTTAAGTAAGTAAGTAAGTACATAACTTTATTTAGCATAGTTATAACTTTGGCCCATTCAATATTGTAAACTGTCATTTTACTCGTATTATTTTATTTATTCATTTTTACTTTCCGAACTTCGAATTTTTCCGATTCGATTTAATTGTCAATTTCATTACTTCATGTTAATTTTGCGTTCCTCGGCAAGTCAAAGTATCTCAGTAAGTACCTAGTTAATTTGTTAGTTATTAATCTTTTGTCCTGCTATAAATTTGTCACTTATTTCACCTTCGACTTCCGCGAATTTCTGGTTTTCTCCCCGCATGACCGCTTTAGACTCAGTTATGACAATGAGTGTGTCCCAGGTCTCCTGTAAGCATTAAGAGTTAACTAACTCTTGTAATAGCGCGGAGAAATTATAGTTTTGTAAATGCGTTGTATGTAGTTGAGGTTCATTTACTAGTCACGAGAATCTTAATACTTAATACTTCACTAATTTTCAACATATTTCTGTATGAAGTTGGGATTGCACCACGTGTTTGCCTAACTCCATACACGACAACTAGAATTACCCAAACTAAAATTACCCAATCTAAAATTACCAAATTAAGATTACCCACTTAGGAAATTAAGCAATTGGGAAACTAACCAATTAAGCAATTTTTGCGAGATTTTTTCGGTTTCTTATTACTTGGGAGCTATTTGGGGAACGAGGGAATCGAACGTCGGTATTTTTTGTTTTATAAATTCAGGTAGTACCGTTTAAATTAAACTTTCATGTTATAATTGATATATTTAGTTTGCGCCTAAACCGATCGAACCTTCTTTTGCGGAGTGGTCTATTTTTTATTAATAAAGGGTTTTCCAATAAAACTGATATGATTTTGTAATGCTGTAGTAACCATGGTAATAAAGTTATAGCTTTCACAGTTGTCATCTATGTTCACTAAACTCAAGAACACTTGGTCCAAAAATTTTACGAAAATCGTCGTTCTTATATGAACACTTTTCGGGTACTTCGCGAAACTTTGGTCTAAATAATCACCTTTCTGTGCTTGTCATTCGTCGCATCGTTAAGAAATTTGAAACTAATTTTACTCTTCACGATGTAAAACACCAGTAAGACGCCGAAATGCCAGAAGTGTTGAGATTATTGCTGCTGTAAGAGCTAGACTTGGCGGAAAACTTGGCGAATTTTGCAAAAAGTTTTAAATTTACACCCGTGTAAGATTGTTTCGACCGAAAAACTTAAGCCACGCGCGTAACTGTATGATGTGGTTTATGGTATGGTAGTATCGTTGAATAATTTTTTTCCAAAATGAGGTTGGAGATTCAGTGACAGTTAATGGTGAACGATACCGGCAGATGTTGACACATTTGTTATGGCCAAATTTGGATGCGCTTGATTTAGAAGATATGTGGTTCCAGCAAGACGGCACTATACATATATCACACTGCTGATGGGACTATCGCCATGCTGCAAGAAAAGTTTGGAGAAAGGATAATTTCAAGGAATTCAACTGTTCCTTGGCCTCCAAGAAGCTGTGATTTGTCTCCTTTAGATTACTTTTTGTGGAGTTATTTAAAATACCACCTTTCGCTGCGGTTGCATCGTCCCATTATTCTATCCAATAAGTAGTAATAATTTTTGTTGGCAACTTGAGCCTAACATAGCTAAGTTGAGCCTTAGAACTTACATTTTCATCGAAAATTACGTCTGAATAATTAATGTCACTAACTTGTTCTAATATAACATTATTTATTTGAATCTTAACATTGCAATCCAGTTTATTTATTGCTGACAATAATACGCTTGCATTTAAAAGTATTTAATGAAAGGTTCTCACACAAATACACATACAACACTATTGAGGTCATTATTAATTTTGTCAGCTAACTCTTGCAAATTATGTTTTACATGTTTGGTTATATCATTTATGTATAATTTAAATATTAACCGCCCCAGTACTGTTCCCTGTGTAACCCCATAGTCACAACTCAACAGTCTGGGTATATATTTTCCATATTGAACATTTTGTGTTCTATTCTGTAAATATGATTTAAACAATTGCAATACTGATCCAGAGAAGCCAAACCTGACAAATTTTCTTAAGAATAATGTCTTAACAGTTTCAAAAGTTAGTCAATCTAAAAATACAGTTGTAGCAATTTCATCTTTATCTAATACCCTAAGCCATTTGCCATTTGTCACATATAAAAGTATTTACACACACTCCACAATAACATTGCATTGTTATCACAGCACTCAACTATCTCCTCAGCAGCTAACTTCAACATTTTCTCATACATCGGTACTGTATTTATAGGTCTAAACTCCTCCAATTTCTTAGTTTTTGACTTTTTCGGTATTGGTGTAATTGTTGTCAATTTCCAATCTGCTGGAAACTCTTCTTTACGTAAAGACAGATTCACACTGTCCAACATTTACTGCAACTATAATAGTGTCGTTAAATATGCCTGTTGAAATTTTCACCTCCACCAGTCTTTTTAATTTCTTAAGACACAGTTTCATAGTGGTTACGTCAATTTCTTAACAACTATACTCCATAAATTTAAATGTTATCCAGTACATATTCAGGGCTACTCACTATGTTCATCTCATCTACAATATTGCATCGATTTGGAAAAGGATGCAGTTTCCAACACAAATCTCACGATAAGGTGAAAAAATCCCTTAGCAAGCACCAAATGAAACAATATTAGGTAAAATGGTCATGATTATGACATAATAAGTTACCAAACCCGGTTAATGAGTGGTTATTCCGTATGTTGTTAACTACATCACTTTTATAATAAAACCAATATTATGTAATATAACCTTTCAGGAATTAACCTGTACATATTTTCTTCTTCTAAGTGATGATCTGTTTTAAGGTTGGATTTCTCGAAAGAAGATTAATCAATTGAAGCGTCAAACTGCAAAATAGCGACCAGAAATTTATTAACTACTTTTTCAGACTGCTAGACAAAACTTTAAAAAACACAAGCTCCTCCTCGAATGATGGAGTGCAAATTGCATTACATCAACTGCTACGCTCCGAATCAATTGGTTTAAAACTTAATAAAATAAGGAGTAAACATACAAAAATTCGTTAAAATTCCCTCGTATATTACAAAGTCTATATTTTATCTCCTTAACTCTATCTTCAGGAACATGAATCCTGTAATCGTAATATATGACGCTACTAAGATGCTGTAATTTTTTGCTATCACCGGTGCTACGTATTTTTAAATACCGTCTTTCTTTTTAAGGGACACTGCCTCTTCCAACGTCTATACATAAGTATATTCCACTTTGAATTATTTAGCAATTCAACTCCTTTGTGCGGTACCGTAAAGCGCCGGTCGGGAAACGATAATAGAATCATTAATTAAAAGTAAACTCCACCTGCATTGCAGTGACGACGACGGAAAATAGATATGCGGGACATGCGATGCATATAGTTTATGAAGAATGACCCCTGTCGCTTCCAAGCGCATCCCAGAAAATAGTCCTGGCGCTTTTGTGAATTTGTAGCGCAGGATGTAAGCCTATGTATAGTATTTAAGCGGCGCTGTGTCTCATCTTGTTACTGGAAGTTTTCCAAGTTGTTCTGGAGAAATTTAGGGCGTCCTCTTTCTCCATTATTACTAGCTCCGCGTCGGCTATATTTTCGAGTTTATTTTATGAGAAAATTAGATAAAGTCCGCGATACGCCTGGTCATTCTCTATAGCTTAAGTGGTAATATCTTTCGCATATGATTTTCATTTTCGAGCCAATTAGATTAGCCTATTGGTTATCCTTACTTGCAAACTGAGTTATGGAATATAAAAATACTAACAAACATGATTTATTATTATTGAATTTCTTATTCTCTTCATTTTGAATTACACTAGTATTGTGACGATACATAACAAATGCTTAGTCAATAGCTATTTTCATACATACATATACAATCGTCATGCAAGCATATGTTATACGGCTCTTGGAATATAAAACAAGCGTGCCAAACAAGTTTCCAATTGTCATCAAATTGTTGTCATATGTATAATTATTTTAAAGCGCTGTTTTAGATAATGGTTGTCAATCGACTTTATCCTCGATTAAAAAGATCGTTAACTAGTTTAATATGTTTATAACATTGAGAAAATTTGTAAATAAATTAGGTAGGTACAACTTATTATGGCTTACATCATACCACTTTATCAATATGAATTTTACGCTCCATTTTTTTGTGTTACAGGGTGTAGAATACAATTTCAGAATTGTTTAGAAAAGTGATAGACAGCTATAATAGTTAAACTCCATTAGTGGATGTCTTGCATATGCTGGTCTTACGGTCTATACGTCACGAACTCAATCTCCACAAACAATAAGCATTTTGATGTAGGTACGCGGTACAATCAGAATGCAATGCATCTGAAATTTTGGATTTATGAAATCTATTATTGAAAGACGTTCTTTAAACCGGGGAAATAGAAATAAGTCACATAGAGCTATGCTCAAATAGTAAGGTAGTTTGGACATTATAGCAATGATGTGTTTTGCCAAAGACTATTGGTCAAGCAAAGCGCTGTGCACAGCTGCATTATCGTGGTACAAAATTCGAATTCATTCATAGAAATTGCGCAAGACTCATACGTTGCTTACTGTGCGATCGGTAAGTAAAAATTCACTTTATTATAGTCAAAAAAGACTGTTAGAAGGACTTTCACATTTGATCGATCTTCAGCAATGTCAGTTAGCAGTTTGTGAAATTTTAGCAATTTGAAGATATACCATGTGAAGCGAGTGATCGATACCTATGGGCGTAGCTAGTTTCCGTTTGTTAGAACAAGAAAAATGTATACGCTATAATCTACTGTGTCAATGTATTGGCGAAAGCAGAGCTTGCTGCATCTTTATTTTATACATCGACTTTCCATTTTGTTCATCGCAGTTTAGCGATACATTAAATTGACTATAGACGACAATCCTGGACAAAATTCTATGCTGAGTTCGAGTGCAATAGCAACACTTTTGTTCTCGCATATCAGCAGATATACAGGGTATATTTGAAATAAAAGTAAAAATATGAAAAATGGAAAGATTACTATTATTAAACTTAAATCCAAAATATTTCACGCAAATTCCTTCCCAGACGCGAGAAAAAAAATTACAAAGATATTTATAAAATATTCGTCTGACCACTGTGTTTTAACGATTACATGTAGCGCAGAGCAGGTGTAGCGATAGGTGATATTTAACATTTGTGCAACGCACAATCAGATTCAGTCTTTTTCGAATGTTAGGTGTATTCGCTTATCTGTGTGGTTAGTTCACTTTAGTTAAAGTGAACAAACCAGAACAAACCAAAAATCTGAAGTCACCGAACCAGCAACATAAAAAAAGTACAAGTGACCAATATTCAAACCGTTTACGTCAAAGTAAGGTTAGGGTAGTTGGTAGAGGAGTAAAGGGAGGTGAGTGTAATTAGTTGAGTTTGGTTATTTTAAAAAAACACAATCAGATCAGTTTCTTAAGAAACTGAACTAACCTAAAGTGACCAAACAGATAAACGAATACGCCTGTTGTATGTGGACGTTTCGGAGGGCTTACACACCGCATGTTCTGTACGATATAATTTTCATTTATGGTGGAACAGGTGAAAATGTTCTTCAAACATGTCTTAGGTATAGCTAGCGTCTCTCTCACACTTGCATAACGGAAGTCGTGTTTAGATTACGGGAAACCGATAGATTGTTGCCCTCTTACGAAAGTCGTGGACGTGAAGGATTTTGCGTGCTGAAAAAGACAAGACCTCTCGGACCTTATTGACAGAAATCCAGGTGTAAATACACGAGAGGCAGCACGACAGTTCGGGGTGTCTAAAGTAATTCCATACATTGGATACGTTTAAAATAAAAGTTTCTTTATCAATTAAGCTGACACAGTGTTATCTCGTAGTTTTTATACCATCGACAGCTGTTTTTGCAATGCCTTGCGTTAGTTCGATCGAGGTAAACATTCTGCATTCATAGGCGCGCATATTACAATTTATAGCGGGGATTTTAATTTTGGCATTCACATCGTAATTGAACTAATTTTTTTGGGTTTATATTCTACATAATTGTATCTTCCCATTCGAAATATTTTTTACTTTTCTTTCAAATACCCCCTGTATAATAATATATAATATCATAATAACACAATACAGAGGCAACAACATTATAATATATGTACATACATATACATACATATATACCTTGTATATACATATACAATTAAATGCAGCAATAGAAATATAAAATCTATAATTATAACCATGTTATGTTACAAACTGAGTCCAGAGAACTAATGTTCTTCCAAAAACGAGAAAAATAGAGGCTTATCACAATCTCACATTTATGACTAGCGTTAGATGTACACATCTAAAAATCGCTTTTGACATAGTAACATCATCTGACAAACATAATAAAGCTATCAGAGCTTTGCAAACTTTTCAAAAGAACGTTTGGCTCAAATACCAGGTTAGGTTACCTTTGTACGGTGAGCGTGTATAGAAAAGGTCCAAAAGCTAGATAGCAAAATGCAAAGACAGACATCTGCTTGCATATAGTGGAAGGATGAGTACAATACCAAAGGCTTCCATAAAAGTACCAATGAATATGATGGGTACAATGGAAGCTATGTAAAGACAGCAAAGAAATCTAATTTTGGGGCATAAGACGCGCAAGAACTCATGGAATTCTTTGAGCAGATGTATGTAATAAACTGAATGTACGCTGTAACTTGAGCCGTTTATGTGCTACTAGAGTTATACCGCCAGAGGAATTTTCATAGTGGTTATCACAGCGCTGGAATCACATGACATATTGTCTGAAAATACTAAAAAAGCTAACTCTACCAGATTGATCTGAGCTAATAGGCATTCCATTATAAAACAAAAACATCGGGCTAGAACCAATCTCTCGAATAATCGTAGAGGTTATTAAGCAGGAGATAATTACAACGTCAAAACTACTGTTGTGGATCCAATTGATATAAAACTGTCAACATTTTTGTAAGAAGACCCTTCTAAAGGGCAAGGAATCTGCTGATTGAGGCGCTCGGCAAAGTTGTGATAACGATATTCTGTGGATCTGTTCTAAGATAGGACTCTTTAAGTTGTTGTGAAACAAGAGAAAATAATCTTATTATCTAGATAGTTTTTTCACTTGTTAGGTCAATGATAACACTTGCAGTTCGAACAAAAGTCAAATTTATTCCAAAACCTTTACAATATATTTATATAATCTGGTTTTCGTAACAACTTCTTCTAACTAACAAGTGGAAAAAACTATCTAGATATAAGATAAGTTAAAAGGTCATAAAAATACATATATATAGAGAAAATAATTGCAGTCCATATACTACCTGAAACCACCCTATCAAGCATGTCAAGCGCAATTGGCTTTTGTCTGACGAAATGTATTAGTAGCTTACCTGTTTATTATACTATAGCCATTAATTCGAAATACATACATTATTAATACATACAATTATTTAGAGCGGACTACTTATTTAGAAGTGGATATACTGTACTTCATTCATTTTTGCATACAAATCTACATCTTTTATAATTTGAAAGTCGTCTGTATTCCAACAAAAGCATTGCCATAAATTCATTTTCATTTTCTTAATACTTCTACCAGGAAAACGCTTTTGGATACCATTTGAAATGTTATTTATACTTTGCATTATGAGTTTGTAAGAAAGCAATATACTATAACCGTAAAATACTGCACGGAAAAATTGTCTTTATAATACTACAATACAAGATTTCGTCGCCTCTGGATGTGCAAGTATGTATCTCTACTAAACATCAAAATGCTTTCGAATACCGCAGTGCACATCTGGAACTATTCCAGAAGACATATGTGGAAGTTCGTGAGAAACAAGAATGTTTATTACCACTCTTGACAGTCTTCGACGAAATTGGAATTGTTCTATATACACGAATATACTTTCAGGGATTTGTAAATAACAAATAACGTATGTACAACTGATTTTAAGTGCAAATTATAGTTTTTATATTTCGGGTTGAGATGCCTAGATTTATTTCGTTAAATTGATAACGGATTTCTTTTTATATGTTGCTAAAATCCGGCAGTGCAAGTGCTGAGATAACGACGATAGACATGCGTTTATAAAGAACTTATGCGAACCTGGCACATCGACAACATTCGGCCTTTTAAGACCAATCGTGATTCATTTACGTCAAACTGAAATGAATATAAGTATATCTAAGAATATACTGATCGTGAAATTATGGTCTGCAACCACACCAAAACATCAGTGTCTTATTTCACTGCACTCACCATCACTAGCTTTATTCTCTCTTTGCGGTAGCATCTTGCGTCTTTCTTTCATGATTTAGAAACCTCAATAAGAAATGGGAATGGCTTGTACCATACTATACGCTATCTAGTGTTGCATAGCTTACTAGTCTTCTAAAAATTATGAACAACCTCAATGCTTATGAAGAATTTAATACTTTGCTCTTTATTCTGTACATTAACCTTCTCCAGATACATACATATTTTTAGAACTGTATCTTCTGACTTTCTAGATATTTTACTCGGCAGTAATGTTTAGGCTTGTGCATTTATTCGGAAAATGTACCCAATTAAAGAGAATTTGTACTTAGTTTAGTTGATCAAGAAAAAACAATCAAAGAACAATATCTTTTTATTTTCCTGGTCTTTTAAGAAAAAGTTTTATTGACTCACTCAATGTGACGTTTTCTACTCTACCCAAACGTTTTTCTGAACAATCATTGCATTAGTCATTTTTACTGACAATAACTCAAATAATTTCTGTAACTCTTAGATATTTACGTTACTTCAAATGAATTCGTGGAAAAACTAATCCAGCATTTTAGTACCTACTTAAAAATATATCCAGATTCATAAAGTCACTCAAACTCATTGTGAAATATCAGCCACAAATTACAAACTACAAAAAAAACCTATGGGTATGACAGTAACTGTAAAATATCAATCCTTGGGGTACTACTGGTAACTAATGAGTTATAGATAATTATTTAAGTAGATTAAACTTATGCACATACATACATATTATATAATAAGAACAATCGATTAATACTAATCAGGCACACGGTTAAGTTAACGATTTTTCATTCAAACACAATTGACGCTCTACTGATTACGTTTCCTATACAGATTTAACTAAATTGAAATACAACAATAAATCATCACCATCTGTGTGAAACGCACATTGATTTTAATCTGTCGAGTAATGCATTCCTAATATTCAATTTCATTTCAGAAGGAAAATCGATGGCAACATCATTCGACTGCAAATATATCGAGACATCTGTCGGTATAAACCATAACGTCGATGAACTGCTAGTCGGCATCCTGACCCAAATCAGACTGAAGCTGGAGAACCCAGAAAAATCGAGGGATCTGTTCCGGAAGAGGAGCACTTCGAAGCGGAATCTGAACAGGAACAAGTCGCCGGCATCTGCGACTGGTACCCCGACCGGAAGTGCGCAAAACTCACCGAAAAAGTACAGAGGTTCGCGGACATCCGCCAGTCTGAAAGTTAGGAGTTTACTTGGCAAAGTTTGGGCCAGGGACAGTAAATCAAAATCATGTGAAAATCTGCACGTTCTATAAAGATAGGTCAAGAGTAATTTATCATGATACAATCCCTTCCTGTTTAGTACTTAAGTTAAATTACATTATTGGTATTGCATTTCATGTTATACTATAAGGTATATTAGAAATCTAGTAAGTATACTTTTAGATCTAATCATTAATATTACCATAATCGATAAGTTTTTCGAATATTCCATGTTTTACTGATACTAATAATTATCTATTATTCTATAGTTATAGCGAAAATGACTAGTCACATTTCATGAATTCGTAATAATAAGAATTTTGTAGTCATTTATGTGTTTTGTCGTGAAGTTTAGAATCGTTAACATGTTTGTAATATCGACGTATACATCTATCAGTAGAAGGTGTATAAAATCTTCCAAGACAATTTCTTTATTTTGACATAATGAGTGTACGTAATGGTATCTAAAAATATATCGCCTATTACATACCCTCATGATAAGACTTAAGTTAACAAAGTCGATGCCAAATTTGGAAAGAGAGGAATGATCTAACCCTTGTCCGTCCTTATTTATCATGTTGTTACGTTTATTTATTTAATCTCTATAAAGAATGAATATTGAAAATGTTAGCAGAGCGCAAGTACAAGCTACAAATGTGATTTTTTATGTATTGTATTAACTGTCATAAAATTTACAATCCGCTTAATAAAATATGTAAAGAAACGCCGCTTTAAAATGTAATGCGCGCTGGTTATACAAGTGATTGTGAATTTTACCAGTTTAATCCATATTTTTGTATAACGAGTTTTACTAAAAACACACGTACGTTTTACTATTGTTTTATATATATACATATTTATGTTCTTTTTTTGATAAAAATACACGATGCCTTTTTTTGTAATTGTTTTGGTCATAGTTATTTTAACTGTTTTTCCCCACTAACAAATATCATTAGTGCATGAAATAAAATTGAAAATAGCACCTTGCTGTAACGGCAAAATCTTTTATTTTATAAAATTCAAACCGACAGTGTCCAAATTTAGATTGTTTAAAACAAATACACTATCAAAACAGGTAGCTTTTACTAGCTACTTGGTATTATTTTTAAACAACTAATTCTATGTGTCAAACAACATAATTTCAATTACACATTCGATTTGACATGACCATAACAGTTTCTATGAGGAAACAGATACTCACAAGTTAAAATTGAAGATGGTTACAACGAGAGAAATCAATGTTAAGAACCTTTACCTTAAAAATATTAGCGCAGACTTTCTAGCCATGCAGACCTATTAAATCTCTCGAGACAACTACTTACAAAATTCTGACTACTTTTTTTATTGTCAACTATTGCTCTTATTATATGTTTGCTCATAATTTTATTGGATAGATAGCTCCGGCATGATATTTATGGAAACCTCGGCAGTAGAATTTATAATTTAGTATTTAGATTGAGGGTGATGTTCCACTGCGACCTGGTGATCTATTGTGCTTCCTTACATGAGCTATAAAGTGCTGGCATTTGCCCGCATCTATGTTTCTCCACCTAGTCTAATGCCTTTAATAAACTGTTATATCTGTGATAGTTTCAAGGAAGGTATTTGCCCCTCGTCAATGAAAGCTGTGCCAAAATGACTGGCACGACTAGCTGCAATAGACGTGCAGTTGGATATCAGATGTTCCCGATGTTTGTCATCTGACCCGCAAAACCTGCAGTCGGTATTGTGTTTCAAACCTATCCTTCTAACAGGGTGTCTTGGCTTATGCAATTTTGAAGGAATACGTTGGGGTGTCTCAGACCAGGAAGATCCTCCCAGAGGGTTACTCTGAGGTTCTCTTTCCTGCCTGCTCTGTTAGACGGTCATCCCTATTTCGCAAAATGGTTGCAGTCCAACAAACGATGTCGTGCAGACCTTCTTTACTAATAGATTAGCCTTTTCGTTGCCACTGATTACAGTGTTTCCTGGTATCCAGCATAATGTAACTCTGCTTTCTCTGCATAGATTATTTAGTTTCCCTAAGTATTCCCAGATTAATTTCCATTTGATGTTTTTCTGCATGTGTTAACCCACTACTACTATAATGTGACTTACGCATAAGGCCATAAACAATAAAAACAATGTAGTTTGGTTACTAACTGAATAAATCAATCTTAATTGTTTTCTAATCGTGGAGTTATTCGATTTTTTCACCGGTTTTGACCACATATTATCGTAGGGATGAGAGATTATCTAAATCAAGGTCGCTAATTGGTGTATAAACAGATTTCCACTATGTCTCATTCTTTTATGCGTATTTTTGGACATATGAGGCACAACATCTTTCAAAGTAGATACTAATTCTTGGCGAACCAGAAAACTGCAGTTATTAATTGACGAATGGGGTATTGTAGCATTTCGAGACGCCTGATGTGAGTATTCGCGCACTAGAGAAGATCAGATTTCCATTTGTGATCGCCGGAAAAAGAAATAATAACTCAAGAATTTCGACCACAACAAGAGCTTCCGTTTTGGACATAACACGGTATATTATATTCGCAGCAGATTTTTTATATGTGGTAATGTAATTGCATCCGCTTAATATACGGGAGTACTACTAGACCATTGGATGAACCCCAATATTTATTTATAGTGATCACAAGACAAAATGCAGGTTACAATAAAGCAAATATGTATATTTCTAAGTTTAAGCAAACTTGGCAATCATTATTGCTGACCTATTTATTTAGCAACTGTAGATAAATAAGAAGAGACCATTTTTCTGAAACGCTTAAACTTTTTTTGGAAATTGACACCTATTTCGATGACATTCGTTTGTTATTTTAAAATATTTTAAAACCTTTATCCTATATATGTATATCCTTATCCATCAAGGGCAATCTTCTGTACAGGTCTACAGATTGTCTTATAGTAATTTTTATAAAACCATACTAAATACCTCTGTCAATTAATCATAATTGCTATTGTACCAGCAAAAAGCATGTCATTTACTTTTAAAGAGTTAACACAGTTTAAATTTGGAACACTTCCTTATTATCCTCTGATAGTTTTATATTTATTTGACATCGGACAATCATTACCTCATTTCCAAAGAATCAATCAAAGAATTTTTATCAATAATTGTGTAGTGCTCTTAATTAAATTTAAACGTAAACCCAACGAATCCAAATTGGGTCCATTCAAAAGAATTATAACACCAATGATAAATAGATTTAGAACTCAGCAGTGGTGGAAACTAGTAGAATGATATTCGCCGATAATTGAGAAATGAATTATTTTTAAATTTTAAAAAGAACCTTTAAGTAGGAAATATGTGCTGAACAGTGATCAATAGACAATATTAAAATCGATTTTCCATGTAACAACAGCAATGGCAACAAAACTAGGTAACAGTAGTGAAAAGCAATCTATCTGAAAGAAATAAAGTGAACAGTTGCATATGCTTCAAATTGGAATAACTCGCGATCGAAACTAAATCTTGACAATCATGTCAACACTCTTTAAAGAAAATTATATCGTCTATCAAATTCAAAGTCAAACAATGCTTAATTACTAGATGTTTTTATACAATGATACTTTTATTTGATCGCGGAAATTTACTAGCTTTGTTGCAGTTGCAAACTATTTTTCTTATTTAAGAGTTTTACATCTAATCATTTGAAACAATAGTAAATTTATTCGTAATCCTAACAAGCCCACAAATAAAATTTCAAGTCTATTAATCACTTCTGCATTTATACAGTGATAGCTGTTTTGAAATCAAAGATTATCAAGTGACTACTATGTATTGTAAATAGAAAAGTTTTGAATCAACGTAAAAAATTGGGTCCATCTTTCGCATTACACTGTGTATAGGTGTTAATAGAAGTATAACTAAAAAAACTGAAAAGTTAAAGCAATCCCTGTAATACAAGCCGAAAATGATTTAAAAATGTGGTATTTTTACATGGCCGTTGGTTTAAAAGAAATACATAAATATATACATGAGATAGTATTTTTAGAACGATAATTCATTACAATGTTAAGAAAAAATATATCAGCATCTTAAAAAGTAGGGTAAACTACATGATATACAATACACGTATCTGACCAATTTTATTTGTGCCTTGTTATAGGCTTTTGTATAGAAATGAAAAACAAAATCAATTATTAATAATCCTGGGGGAAGCATGTATAGATTATAAGAGGGATGAAAAACGAGCAATGTAATTTTTAATGTTGACTGAAGAAGGATAGAGAAAGTTATTATGTAAAATCTCATATCTTCACAGATACAATGTTAACTGTGTATCTTAATGTTTAAGAATATGTATGTACTTACAATAAAATAAAAGGAAATGATAAAAAGGATTATAAACAGTATTCATTATGATAGAAAACAGAACTCATGTTTAGATTATAATAGTAATATCCATAAATATAAATTACAATACAACCATTTCATGTTTGTGTATTTTGAAGATGTACTTTAAATACAAAAACCGTTTTTGGTGTTGGCACGTCTGAACTGTATAAGCTGTAATATAGTTTTTATATACTTCCATTTTTATTATCTACTTACATTTCTTATAAGAATACACCGATTCGTTATAAGTTTGTGTGCCAATTGCTAATATTAATACAAAATATGTAGCAATCTCGCAGAATAGATACTAAAATGCCTTCCTTCTTGAACCTATACAGAGTATAGTTGAATAGTATACTACTAATGATTCAAAACACAATAATTAATAAGAAGTGGGAATGCATGGCAGGGAAGCAGGAAATAATGGATCGAGATTAAGATGTACTTTAATTAACCTTTTAGTAATTGGATTATAGCGTATAATTGTATTATACACAGCAGTGTGCCTATAGGTATCTATGTATAAACCTTCTATACGCCACTGTCAACTTTATTATTAAGTCATGTGGATACATTATTATCACTTAGATTTTTATTTTAGTTCTCCGATGCCACTTTAATCTTAACAATAAATTTCCAAATAGGCACTAAATTCGAATAAGAAATTAAGATTTTAGTTTCGTTTAGATTGGACGTAAGCTTTTTCATTATCAAACAACTTAATTTTTTAATTTTCTTAACTTTAGTCCTTAAAGCAATTTACCAAATGTCAGTTTGCTGCTAATTCATCCACATTACCGAAAAGCTACTTGTTTGTGGAATGTGGAAATAATTTGCTGCTTTATTGCTATGCTATGTGGGTGATAAAAAGTTAGATTTAATTATTTAGCATAAATCGTGGATATACATTCGCTTTTTCTTCTTCATTTGATAAAACGATACCCCCGTATTACAACATTCATAATTGACTGTACGGATTGTTCTAATGCGTAAAACAAGTGATTATTATACTTTGTATATTTATTCACATTTTTTTATGCCAATTTGTGGATCTAGATATACTGTTTTGACACTTTAAGCACAAATGCTCTGTGTAGATTCAAATGAACGTGAACTGAAACATAGCAATGAAGTGAAATATAAAATACCATTTCACTGATAACAATAACTTTACTGTGAACACAAATGAATACTGAAAACACAAACTAGTGCCACAAACAATATATTCAACAAAATGCATTTTTATCATTTTCTCTTAATTATTACGTCATATCTCATTTACACTGCAAGTGTATACTACCAATTGAATGACATAGTATATTCGGTTGCCTGTATTTACGGAGCATAATTCTTCATTTTCTAAATCAAATTCATTTGTAGATCCAATAAGTATATCAATGTTGCATGTTATATCCAATTGTCTCACGTCTAGATAATCAGAATCTCATAGAGAAGCAACTTGTAAATCCTCTATATGTACGTACTACTTAGTAATTTTTGAATTAATGTCTAAAGCGGTATCGGTTTATTCTTTTTCATGTTCGGATATTCGGGTAACCAAGCTTAGATCTCGTAGTATCGTTTGATGTTGCTCTTAATCTCTTCCTTAATTGATTCCAGTTGCTTTGATGCTACTTGGATATCAAATGTAGTAATCATCATCTTTTTTTTTTCATAAATTCTTATTTGTTTCTTTCTTTGTCTTAAACATTTTGATATAATAAGAAAGCTGTATGAATCTTAAATATACATATGTATACATATATGCAATAAACAAAATTTAAACTGTAACAATGAGAGATAACGTATGTGTAGTTGCTAAAAATTTATTGTTGTTTTTTAACAAGAACTTAATCTTCTCCTGCAAAATTAGCAAATTAATTAATTAGCTGAAACGTGGTTATGATGTAGTATGATTGTAACATTGCTAGGCAAGCAATGGATTTTTCTGTATATGTATATACGTATAGAGAGCACAAACAAATATTCTGATGATTTCTTGAGTATTTAGCCATTTGACATGATACTGCATAAATTTTTGTTTGAAATTGGTTGAAGAAAAGTATTATGGAAACTTAATTTACTTAACTTAGTAACTAGGCGGCAGCTTATATCAAAATTCATAAATAAGATTTATGATTGCAATTCATAAGTACTATTTTAGAGTTATTATTACGAAAAATTATTAGATTTCAGATGTTTGCAATATATGAAAGTCTACATTTAATAAAATCATAAAAAAGAACACTATGTATATATTATTATCTCCAGTTGGTATATATAATTTATACTCAATTAAAATTATGACTTGTTCTAATATTAATTTTATTAATTTTAAGCAAATTATGTCAAGCATATCTACAGCTTTCTTCTTATCATTATTCCAGAGAAAATGTCAGAATATAATAAATTTATCTTGTGATTGGAACAGACGTTTAATATGCAATATTGAAAGGATAATCTGAATATGACAACAAAAACCATAATAATCAACCCAATATTTGAGGAAACATTTACAGATTTTATGCACATACATACATATTTTGCTGAGATTTTTAAATCTTCTGGACGTATGCAATATAATATTTCCACGATTCATTTTTATATTGCTGTACAGACTTTGTGTGTGACTAGGCAGTCTCAAACTAGATTTTATTATCTAATACACCATTACTATACACGGTGTCTGTAAAAGATCTTTACACATGCCTACCACATATACCTTAGACCAAAATAAGCCGATTTAAGTAAACTTACCTTAGTTCCAAGCCGCTTAGTTTGAGGGCTATGCGGCCTTGAAGTTAAAATTTTGAAATCGTTTTTTTATTATAAATTCAAAACGGCTTATGCGATTTTAATAATATTTGCCATGGTCAGTTAGTATTATTGGACGAATGTTTTGAGAAAATTTCAAGAAACTACCAATACCGGAAGCGAATGAAACACGCATGACCATTATGAAACATATTTGTTTTGCTATCTGTAGTAGAGACACGAAATAATTTTTATTCGATAGAGTATTCAAAAACGATCAAAAATTATGTCTCTTGCAAAATTTCTTATATTTATTCGTTTTCGAGAAAAACGAAAAAGAGTGCCTATGGTCGTGCGTTCGAAAAACGCAAAAAGTAATCGAGGCGCCTATAATTTCTCTTATAAACAAATGAATTTCGCATGGCTAAATCTACTGTTCAAACAAAGACTGCAGGTAAACGAATAGGCTTAGTAAAAGTTCACGGTTTCGGAAATTCTGGGTAACTTACTACAAAAACCGCACTCTTTATAAGAATTGATTACTCTACTGGTTTTTGCGTAATTTGTATTTTAATAATTCGCATCAGGTTATTTTACACAAAAATTATTAAAAAACAACTGATACACGATCACAAATAATAAATATGTCTCAACACACATACAAAGATTTATACGACAAAGGAAATTGAACTGTACTCTTTGCAAAATTTCTCCGTCACCTCTAAGGTATTGCGTGTTGAATACGTTGCCATAGTTATGCTCCATTAGCCACAAGTGTCTTGTAAACCACGGACTTAAGATGTCTCCATACAAAAAAGTCAGCTGCAGTTAAGTCCGAAGAGCGTGGTGGCCAATTTACAGGGGCGTCATTACCTCTACCTATCCATTTATTTGGGTATACTTGATTTAGGTAGTTTCGAACAACTACTGAAAATGTGGTGGAGCTCCATCGTGCATGTACCGCATATGTATCTCTCCGTCTGTCGAATCTGGCAATGTATTTTGTAAAAATTGCAAGTAGATGTCTCCCGTTAATCTTTGTGGAAGAATAACAGGACCAACAATAAAATTGCCAATTATTCCAATCCACAAATAAGTATAAATTCGTGTTGAATATGATTTATCTTTACGGGATGATGGTTTTCAACTGCATAAACGTGTTTGTTATGGAAATTAGGTACCACTCTTCTTGTGAAACAAGCTTCATCCGTAAACAAAATAGTGTTGCCAAAGTTTAAATCTGCTTCTCTTTGCCCATTAACAAAGCGACAAAAACCAAGGCCCATTTCGGGATCATGTTCTTAAAGATCTCGAACTGCTATTTTATGGTATGGATATAGCAACTGCTCTGAACGGCATCTTTACATACTCCTACTTCCCTACCTATTCGTCTAGTACTTATTTCTGGATCTTCTTCAACACGTTCTAAAGTTTCTTCTTCAACTTCAGGAACCTTTACAAAACGCCGCCTTCCATAATCAGCGGTGCAGAAGCAAAGCGACTGGTTTCCCGAAGAACTTGCTCAACGGCAGCAAACGTTGGGTGACTTGGTATTCGACAATTTGGGAAGCTTTCAGAATACACCCTCAGAACACACTCTCGAGTAGTTCCTTCACAAAATTCAAATACCAATAGCATATTGGTGTATTCTGCATTGGTGTGTTGTAAGGCCATGGTAAATCACAAAAAGTTAAGTTAAGAAACTTTTGAACACTAATGACAATTCAGGTATTTTAGATTTG
>SMLS01068130.1:0-43390 GCA_004785975.1 Popillia japonica
TTGATGGTAAGCGATGCTGCGATGGTATTACTGATGAAAAAGAACTGAAGTGAGTTGTTAATGATCATAGCGCAGGAGATCCAAACCATTTCTCCTAGAGTTTTCACTTTCATGATTCCGAAGGAGTTAGTTGTTCCTGTTCCGATCGTAAAGAGGAATATAAGACAGTAAGCTTCGTATTTGTTTAGTTTGAGTCTGGTTATCATCTCTTGAACCCAAGTATTCTTTTTGCAAGTAAAAACGTCGTTGGTTATTGTACACAAGGCGATGAAACTTAGAGCCGTGAGGATATTCAAACTAATAATGATATATGGCAGATATCTAAACATAACAATTATTCCTTGATTGTGCAAGTGGTTTTTATATATTCCTCTGTAGAAATAATCAAAGCGGTACAATTGGATGATTCTGTTCAAGTAAAAGATTATTGCATTAGGTGGGTTGTAGAGCAGCTGGACCAACCTGAGGAATGGAAAACAGGCGAACATGTCGACGAAAAAACTGTGGGTAAAGTGCTGTTGGGCTGTATGGTAGGGATGGCTTACTTCCACCCCATCTTCGTTGAAGTAAGTGAAATGTAAACGCATATACAAGTCTATGAATGCGGTTATGTCTAAAACATTTATAACCGCCATGTATACGTGGAACAGCCGATCATCGCTGTGAAGCACAACAAAAGGGAATACTAGATTTGTGAGGAGGGCAAATACACATCTCGATATTTCCCAATAGAAGACGAAATTGCCTCGATTATAAAAGGTCCACCTGAAACAATTAGAAAAATCATTCGATATTATACGATTATTTATGTCAGAAATAAATTTAGTGTCAATGGGCATACTGCACAAAATA
Organism: Popillia japonica; assembly: GCA_004785975.1. Lineage (NCBI taxonomy): Eukaryota > Metazoa > Arthropoda > Insecta > Coleoptera > Scarabaeidae > Popillia > Popillia japonica. The sequence goes on from SMLS01068130.1 coordinate 853, forward strand.
AACAAATAATAAACCATTGTGTTAAATATTTTTGCCGTCGACCGTGTATTTACATCCGTTATTAACGTTCTCAAAATCAGTGAAAATCATACATTAATGACCCTTATTAATTCTGTTAATGAACGATTTTGATGGTTTCCATGGTAACCAAGGAAATCAACAAAATCAAACGTCAAACTAAAACGCTGTTCGCTGTCATTATTAGTGTTTTGTGTTTATACCTAATTGTTAAATTTGGTGGTGATTCGCGTCGAATTCTTCCAATCAATGGAGGTGGGTAAAAATTTTACATTAACTCCGCCGGAAGTGGCAGAAAGTGCTAATTCAGCATCATTAAGTTTACTACCGGAAAAGAGCAAAAGTCTGTATGAAAAAACGTATGCCGAATTTATATCTTGGTGCAATGAGAAACAAGTAAAGCATTATTCAGAGACGTTTTTCTCCATTTTAGAAAAATGTACGGTCGACGGAATAGTATTGTAACTAACTGTTACATTAAAATGCGATTAATGATATCGAACAAAAAAATATGTCGATCATTAATCGCCTTCATTAATGTACTTGTTGGTTAAATAACTATAAACAACTCCAACATGGATATAATTTATGGGTTATAATTTTGTTTACTACAAAGTAGGGAGATTCCGTTGAGATTAGTCGGCTTTGCTCCATGCGAAAGCCGATGAGCTATGGCCGAAGTAACGATAATCGTCTATTTTACTTTTTTACTATCGAATACCTAGCTATAAAAAATGCTGTTCACGCAAAAAAACATGGCCGATGTGTTGACAGTACTCTATGTGTAGTCAATGATTCTACTTCGGCCTAAGCTTGGATTTCCTAGGATGCTCTAAAGTCTACATTAAAGAAAATTTGAAATAAGTATCTATATTCTATCTTTACATGTACCGGATTTGACATTTGAATAAAATCCAAAACGTCAAAATAATTTTGCAATATCGATATGTCAAATTTGACAACATTCACAACACCAAACCTCCAATTAAATTCTTCTATACGTCCTCTGTTTTTTTAATAAGGGGAGTGAAGCAAGGCGCTGCTACCTACAGTTGACGATAATGTTAAACACATGATAAGAAGAATAACATGGCTTTTTTACGATGGAAAACTTTCTACATTAAACAAAATTTTAAAGAAACTAAGGGAAGATCAAAATATACCTCCAATGAGTCTTTCAACCTTGTATAAATTAATGAAGAACTTATATTTTTAAGTAAATTTGGATACTAATTATTTAAGTGTTTTATATAATACAGAGTTTGTATATACAGATATTTGAAACGTAATCGTAAAAGTTTACTGCTCGAAGGTGATGACATTGTTTTGTGGAGACGAAAATATTTATCTTTAATATCAAAATATAGAAATGAGCAACGCCCAATCTATTATTTAAACGAAACATGGCTGAATTAAGGCCACACAAAAGCAAACATGTGGGTAGATGTTAATCTTACAACACGCAGACAAGCATTTGCAGATGGTGTAACTACTTAATAGACGCTTAATTATATTACATATTGGTTCTAAAACGGTTTTGTCGACGATGGGTTACTACTATTTGAAGGAAGAAAAACAGTCGATTACCACGATGAAATTGATACAATTGGTTTTGAGGAGTGATTCAATATTTTGAAGGAATTACCTGATAATAGTCTTATTGCAGTGGATAATGCATCTTACCATAGCAGAAACAGGGAAAAAATACCAACAATTTTAACACAAAAACGAAAATACAAGAATGGTTACTTCAAATACAAATACCGTTTGATCCCTCCATTGTGCGATTAGAGTTGTTGAAAATAATAAATCATCACAAAGAAGGTCACAATGTATACGCAGTGGACGAAATGGCAAAACAGAGTAATAAAATTGTACTTAGATTACCACCTTACCATTGTGAATTGAATCCTATTGAATTAGTTTGGGCACAAATAAAAAAAGTGCAAATAATAAAATCTTTAAATTAGCTGAAGTCAAAGACCTTTTGCTAACTGCTATTACAAATGTAACCGTAGAAACGTGGACAAAATGTGTAGAACATGTGATTAAAGAAGAAGGCAAAATATGCAAGTTAAAAGTTAGATGGCTTAGATGATGTGGTGGAGCCATTTATTATTTCGTTTGGAAATGATGACACAAGCAACAGTGATAATGATTCTGTTGAAGATCTGTAGAATTATGTATTTAAAATATATCATTATTGTAGTTTGATGGACCAGCTAGTGCTTCTTTCTATTGTAATTTTTAATAGTATGTAATATCAATTTTAAATTTTTGAAATACAAATTTTATGTTAATAATATTTGATACAGATACGTATAATGCAAATAATAAAATACATATTAAATATTGAAGTGTAAATAAGTGGTTTCATTGTAATTCATCATTTAAATTTACCGCCAAATTACATGTCAGGTTAATTTGTCTAAGAGGATGCGGATTTTACAAGGCATTTCTAATTTTAACTGTAACTGACTTTTCATTATAAAAAGACTATTTTATAGATATGAAAACAACCTTTTTGTAGCAACATAAACCTGTATAGTAATGTTAGATATTTTATTATTTTTGTGTTGGTGGTTCTGGAAATGTTGACAGGACGAGCACGCTTGGAATTGTGAACGCTTCATGGTTTCATATTTGTATAAAACGTTTCTTCAGTTACAACTTTTTAGAAAATCTACCACATGTAGAAACTTGTGGTGCGAAACTTCTACATTTGAAATATTTAACAATCTTTAACAACGATTTCGAGAAAAGCGATTCGTTTATATGCATTTCCAATATGTGTTGTACGAAATAGTTTTTATATTTCGCATAAGTATATTTTAGAAATTCTATAAGAAATCGAAGTTTTTTTTAACAAAAAAAGATATTTGATGATACTACACGCTAACTTGCTGTGGCGGGGGTACGGCAAGAAGTAGTAGAAGGGGGTGGTGTTACGATCTAAAGTATTATTTTAGTGTTTCTATTAGATCGGTTGAATTTATATGTATTGACATATACGCTGTCGTAAATATAATTTCGTAGTTATGAGTTTGCGTTAAAAAGCTTGCAGCTACGTCTACGTCGGACAAGGACACTATTAAAAACTTTTTGAGTGTGTATTTGGACAAGCTTGACAGTGTTTTACCCATAAACTCGCATTTCTTATAGTATATAACACAAGATGCTGCCACTTTAGGAAAAGATTTTCCTGCGGTAAGTGTTTGAATAGGTACGTTTTATAATATATTTTTTGCCGTTTATTGTCTGCGTAAACGTTTAGCTTTCGCACAAATATACGGTGCGTTTTACTAGCGGCTTTAAAAACGTTGTATTGTTGCTTTTTTGTTTAGTGTTAAGAATTTTGAAATATATTCCTAATTACATGTATCTCTAATAAAAACATGATTGTTATACGTTATACGAGCGATATGACGGACAAAATTGGGCTCATTTAGCTCAAATTCACTGTAAGTACATAGTTACTTACGACCCAATAGAATGCATTGGCAAGAAGTTGTGGCGCTTACACGTTTCAACGCGTTGGTAAAATATAGAATACGAAATGGTAGCATTAAGTACTAATTCTTGAAGAAAAAATTGAAATTGTTTGATTATGGGAGACAACTACAAAGCTTTTACTTAGAATCAAAACCCACGGAACTTCTGACGTAAGGTGACGTAAATATTATGTTGGTAACGAAATAAATAATATTTACTTATAATTATGTATTTACAAATAAACCTAACCTGTTAAATTTTAATTGAATCAAATGAAAATTTCTCAATGTATTTTATCTATAGCCATTATCATGCTGTTATGCTGCATATGTTATTTTGAACAAAATACATCCACTAGATTTAAGAATTGTGGGAAGTATTCACAATAATCATTGGGCGCATAATTTGTACTTATGTGGGAACATTTTCGTCAAATGGAAATGGGTCGTCCCAACATTATCGCTTAAGACATTGGTGTACAGTAGAGTCTCGATTAACCGTCACCCTTTTAATCGTCAGTTTCTATTAACCGTCAGGTCTCTGAGAATAAAAATCAAAAATTAACATTGCCCTCAGTGCAGTAGATATGTTTATAGGTCGTATACCCCAATTTGATTTTAAAGAACAGCTGCGTAAACGCGTAGTGTTGGGTTTAACCCAGAAAATGGAAGTTAAAATGCTTGCGCAAAGTGGAAGTGCTAGTAGTATTGCACCAATTTATGGTGTAGGGCGGACAACTGTAATTGACATTAAAAGAGATGCGGAAAAAATTGAAAACCACGTTTCTAAAATGAAAAATGCTGATGGCAACGTAAAAGCTAGAAAGACTATGAAACCAGCCAAACTTGATCAACTTGACACGTTATGGTTTATTCAAGCCCGTAGTCAAGGAATACCTCTAACAGGACCTATAATACAGGCTAAAGCCATAGAAATGAACAAAAAACGTGGTGACGATTCCACTTTCAAAGCCAGCATTTGGTTAGCCAAATTTAAGTCTCGTCATGGTATTCGTCAGTTAGACATTTCGGGCGAAAAACTAAGTGCCGATAGTACCGTTGTAGCAGATTATCGAAAAAGAAATCATAAATGAAAGAAAACTTCTGAAAGAGCAAATTTTTAACTCTGACGAAATAGGCCTAAATTGGAAAGCTCTTCCCCAGAAAACACCGGCATCAGAAAAATCTGCGCCAGGATTTAAAATGTAGAAGGATCGAATAACTGTCATGGTGTGTGCCAATGCAAGTGGGGCCTACAGATTTCCTTTGCTTGTTATCGGAAAATCTAAAAAGCCTCGCGCGTTCAAAAACCTAAACAATAATGTTTTGCCTGTAGCATATTATGCTAAAAAAACGCTTGGCCATTTTTGAGGAGTGGTTCCATAATATGTTTGTGTCTAATGTAAAATCTCAGTTAAAATCAAAAGGATTACCACAAGAAGCACTGCTGCTCTTGGACAATGCGTCTAGTCATCCTGTAAATGAAATGAAGAATGACGATGGCAAGATAACTTGTCATTTTTTACCAGCAAATACGACCCCATCAGGGTATCATTGAGGCGATGAAACAGCGGTATCGAAAAGTTTTCCTACAGAAGCTTGTGTCTGTCTATAATGAATTTAATATCAGAGCTTTTTGGAAATCATACAAAGACGCAATTTTCAATGTTATTGAGGCTTGGCAAGATGTTTCGGAGAAAACACTGGAGAAAGGGTGGAATAAATTATGGCCTGTCCTGAAAATGATGTGAATAACGTGGAAACTCTAGAGGAGATTATAAGCAACGAAGAAGACATTTTTGAGCTTTGTAAGAGTCTTCCGGTGGAAGCAAATGATAGTATTTTGAAGGAAGACCTCGGTGAGTGGCTTGGAATGGACAAATTTGCTGGGGGGTTTGAAATTCTGAACGACGAAGACTCGATAGAGAGTGTTTTGCGAGAGAATGATGACGTGATTGAAGAGAAAGAGGACGAGATTACATACGAATTGACAGAGACAATTTCTCATTAGAAGCCGAAAATGTGTGAACCCAATGTATTGACTGGTTCGAGCAGCAAGAAGAAGCGGACGTCACCCAAGTGTTCCTGCTTCGCAGAATTTGGAAAATGGCGGCCAATGCTCCTCGATGATCCGGAGACCTATTTCTGTTAAACTGTCTCATCCGTCATCCCAACGGGTCCAAGGGTGACGGTTAATCGATACTCTACTGTATATTGTTTTAAAAGACAGCAATAAAAAACGAAGAAAATATGAAAATAAAGACACTACAACAACAAAATCCAGTACGGGCAATGCACGAAAAAGTATTTTCCAATGCTTAATAATCCTGGGACATTTTTGTTGCCAACTTAAAACAAGTTTAAGAATTTTTGACAAACTTGGTATACTGTATATTTAGAAATAAATAAACTTGGTAAATCTATTATATGTGCTGTAGATATTCTTACCTCAATAATAGGTATTTAAGTACGATAGCCCATTTTGGAAATCCCTCATGAAACATGTAATACTTCTTTGTCCTCTTCTTCAGGTTATAGCCAAACGATTTGATATGCTGTTGTTTGGGTATATCGATATTTTCAGGCGATATTACCCCAATGTTTGACATCGAACCTAGTGATTCGTTTTCGATTCTGAGTTTTTCCACTACCTTTAGTAGATTTTCGTATTCTTGAGGATCTCGTAATAATATTGCCTTTATCGCGTCGTACTTAATTATCATAACTTGACAGTCCGTTAGTGTATTAATAGTGATTAAGGTGGGTACGTTCAATACACAGGCTAATGCGAAAAAGCATTCGCCTGCGTACACCTTTTTGGTGAATCCGTCAAAAGATGTCAAGGAACAAATACCGTTTGTCAAGATGTGGATTTCCGTCGATAGTTCCCCTATAGTTTGTATCGTTTCGCCGGCCGGTAGGAGGTGCGTGGTTGCTACACTACATATTTGCGAGAGCATCTTTTCACTTAGCTCCGCGAAGAACGGTTGAGTCATGATGACGTCTCTGTGTTGAATGTCGTACGTTATGAGAGCGAGATCACGAGGAAAATTTTCCAATATTTGCGTGCTCCTTAAAAAATATATACCGTACTCCTCGAATTGCATATTGACGTAATGTCTGATGCGTGCACCGAGCTTTCTTTCCACATTAAAACATCGCATCGTAACATCCAAGTTCCTCAAGAATTCAATCTTTTGATGACCATGTTGTTGCATTAACGTGTGAGATGAGGCTACGTGCGTTATAAAAGATAGCGTGAATATATAGACTAGTATACTACATACTGAAAGGATAAAACAAGAATCCCGATTATTAACGAATATGAAATCATACACTGTCATACTTCCGGTATAACAGATCGTGGCTGATATACTTAATGCGATTTTTTCGTACGTTTCAGTGACGTTAAACGTCTTTAAAAGTTCCTCGAATCTGGCCTTGTTGTTGTCGGTTTGGCCAACCAGATATAACACAGTTGCCCCATAATAAACAATGAACAAGAAGAAGCAATTATACTTTACATACTGCAGGAACACGTGCGTCGATACGTTAGGATTTATATTTTGAAAGAAAACTTCCAATTTGTATAGTTTTAACAGGCGGATCGAAAACGCTATGAAAGTTTCGGACTTATTCATAGTTCCACAAATAAGCATCAATATCAAATCTAATGGAACAACGCATATCATATCGATAATATACGTAGGTTTGGGTAGGTTGACGAGTACTATATCGCCAATATTAATTATGTAAGTGTGTTTAGTTTGAATAGCCGTCGATGATCTGAAGTATACATCCACTATCCAAGCTATAGCGACAATATTGTAGAACACTCGGTAAAAAAGAGAATAATTGTCGAGGAACACAGCAAAATACGGAAATAAAAGCGCTATAATAACTGTCAAAATCAGTACTAGCCCGTTCCATGTCTTCAGCAAAGCCGAATTCGGTTTGAAGATGAAAGGAAACGTGTCTTTGAGGAAGACCGAATCGGTAACTAATTGTATATCCTCCGCCATGGCGAGCAGGTCTAAGTAATTGGCGCAGAAAATGCTCCTATCTAGGCTTTCGATGTAGTATTTATCGCGTACTTCGAGCAATTGCGTTTTATCCAGTAAGATCCTTTTCATCGTCAGTTTTACCCATTTCGTGGTTTGCAGTCCGATACGTTCATTAGAACGAACTGCATCTGCTTGATCTACCGATAAGGTTCGGAACATCTTGGCGTTTTTATACCGCTGCTGAATCTGCAATGAAATCAAAGAAATACTGCATGAAAATTAGCCACGCAAACTGAATTTTGATTTTAATCAAAGTTAATTTATGGGGAAAATTTTGGTGGAAAGGAATGTATAAAACTATTGTGATTGATAGTTTTAAATGTGCAGAATGTCTACGACAACCTAAAACATATTCAACATAGTTTTAACAACGTGGTATTCATGCAATGGAATTTTGTGGCTTCGTGGAACGGATGCCACAATTTCAATCAAATTACAGTAAATCAAATAAGATTGATTGGTGCACCTACCGTTTTATTAACCTGTATGATCTTATCCTGATATATTTTGGTTAGTCGTAGAAAATCCCTCTTATGCAGAATGGCCAAATCGCACACGTCTTTAGAGACCACCGTACATCCAGATGGATACGAAATGCTTAAGCTAGATTCCCCCAGACAGGTTCCACTTGTCAAAGAGAAGATCGGCGTTTCACCGTCCTCTTCAGAGAGAATTTGTATTATTCCAGATTTGATATAGATCATATATTCCCTGTATTGCCTTCTTTTGTAGATAATTTCTCCTGGACAGAAATATTTGTGCTCCATTAAACCTGCTACGGCTCTGAGGAAGTATACATCCGCATGTCGAAATAGGTGACTGTGTTTGAGCGGTCCCCATGAAATATCTAATTGCAGTTCCGTGAACATTATCGCAGGAAGAACTTTTCCTAAACAGAATTAATAAATGACGTTTGAAATTTAAGGCTATAATGCTTAACTTGCCTAAGTACTGGCTTTCGGGACATCCCCTAGTTTTAGCCCACATCATATCACTAAATTGGTTCACCAACAGCTCGTATTTTATATAGTAGCTTTTCCATTCCTTCTTATATTTGTCTCTCCAAGTCGACATGTTGGAATTCAACCAAGTGAATAGATTCAGATGTTCGAACCGACCATGCAGTGTTTGTAAGATATCGTTCATCAAGAAGCTGAGGAAATACACTGCGAGGATGTAAGAAATTGCCGATATGAATACGTTTTCAAATACAGTGCCTTTTATCGGCGGTACGATTCCGAGTAGGTAAAGCTTAACCACACCGTAGTAAACATGGCGCGCTATTGAGTCATGTCCTGCGGAGTCCTTTTCACAGTTCATATTGTCAATTCGGCATTCGTAAATATAGGAAAAACAACCTAGAGTGGCAGCTGCTACCGATAATAGGGTTACAATCACAGCTAAGTGCATAATGTGAGTGTTGGAGCCCACGTAACTTTTAAATTCGACAAAAAAACTGTGCACCCTGCAAACTCGTAAGGTGTACCTCAACCGAATACAATAATAAGCATACGCCTGTGGCTCCCTTAACATAGTAGTATAGAGTATTTCCCATGGAATCATGCTCACAAATTCTAGGAATAAAATTAGACCATGTCTTGCCTTATGTCTTACTATCATTGTTTGCCATTTGGTGTTCTTGTATATTATCATTCCGACTACGTCGAAGAAGTAGAAGAAATCGAACGCATATATCGCACCTAAAAATTGAATTATTCGTAGAATGGTTGAATGTTCTTGTTTCTTCAATAAATATCTATTACGGAATGAACGGAAGTGTATGAATATAATGTCTCTTTGACGTAAGTCAACGTATAAATAGTGTTACGAATGGCGCCATCTAGTGAGAGAGCTGTTTAAAATGGATTATGCAGTGCACTGTAATTATGATATATGGATGGTTCGCGTGTTTTCTGGAGACATTCTAGAGAGGGCGTTCTAGAACAGTCTAGTTTAGTGTAGAGAATTCTAGAAGTTATATTTTATGTATATAAGGGTGATAATTACGTATGCGGACAGTCGTGAATGAACTAGCGCGTAATTAGAACGGACGCTGTGAATATAAATACGAAACGTGCATATAAATTTGTGTTAGTTGAAATAAATAGTTTAATTAGTGTTCTAAGTTACCAAGTAATTCTTAAGTGTTAAATTAGTTTAAATAAATACTTCTGTGAAAATATTATCGCCTGAAGATTATTTAAAAACCCTAAAACGTAACAATAGCCAAAATTCTATTCTGTTTTTTCTGGATTGCATCTTACCTTTCACATTAGTCCAGCCTTCTAGTAAAGCAGTATCTCGTTTTGCCAACACTAGAGCTATGTCCAACATACTTATTATGTACGTGAAATAAATTCCAACAATGATGAATGCTTTACTTTCGACTTCGAATTGGACCATCAGTAATGTCTGAAAACCAGTTAGTGCGTGCTGCCGCAGAATATTATCGTCAAGATCATCGCTGCCATCGGACGAGCCGCTCTCTGCTATGCTTCCAGTAACATTTGAGGCTCTCTCGGAGAAATCGTCAGATGATCTTTGCTCAGACAGACTTCTATTTGGCATTGATGGTAGGTAATGATTGTGTTGCAAAACCACAAATTGAAATAAAGCTTGGCAGTTTTTGCTTCTTAAAGTTCTTAAGTTTAACTTCTGATAGTTTGGTACCAAGCTATTATACGGTCAATGAAAGGAATTTGTCTGTGTTATGGAATTGTTTGATATATTTTGTCAATTTGTTTACATGTGGCATATTATAAACAATAAAATAGAAGTAGTTGCTTTGATGCAAATATACTGGTCATAAAAAAAAATGATAACGTGATCCTGATATAGGCAAACTGGTTAAAAAGCTTCCCAATTGACTTCTGTTTGAGTTGCAGCCATTGTAGACGTATTTATTAGGAATTCACTGGGCAAAAGTTGCACCACAAACTATGGCTACGCTTAACTAGTACTCTAGGTCTAGATATAATCGCAAACATTGTTTTCGCATCATAGTTGCAAATTTGAAAGGCAGGCGTGATGGAAAAACCTACCACCACCTCAGAGGTTAGCCCTACTAATTTTCGGAAGTATAGCACGGGAAAATAGCAATACAATCCTTCATATTTTTAGTCCACAAATTTTTATTCGACCATATAACAGAATTTCCAATTCCATCACAATTTTCTTATTTTCCTGATATTTGTTCCACTTTTAGGTCAATTACAACACTCTAATTCGAATAAAGATCAAATTTATTCCAAAACCTTTACAATATAATTTGGTTTTCGTTACAACTTCGTCAGTGGAATAAAATTGACATTTAATTCGTGTCAAATTGAAAGGTCTCTTAATTCAAATGCTGAGAATGCTACAACTTGTTTTTCGAAACACTATCGGAGAATACTTTCCATTTGTCCTGATAGGTTCTTAATCTGGTCCATTGGCCCAAAAAGCTCAGCATCATCCAACCCTTATTCAGGTAATGCTCTATCTACCTACCAAAAATTATGCTGGCGCCTAGTAGCAATCTTTGCCAAATCCAAACATCACTTCCTCTACGAACAGGAAAATGGAATATTTGGATATAGCCAAAGCTTTGGTTTTGTGTTCTTCATATAAGCACCACGAAGGAAATGAAGGTAAAATACGATATATGTAGGAGTATAGCAGTCAAGACAGGCCCCCGAAGAATATTGTCCATCATTTTTTATTATATTTTATCATCATTGGTAGTAAGGAAATAAAACAATAGCTGATCGATCTCGTATTATCTTTGCCGGAAATTGAATGAAGAGAACTACCAAATGCAGGAGCATCATTCTGAAAGGAGCCATATTCGTTGCCGCCTCAAATGGTATGTCAACGAGTGACATCCCATGGTGTTTTGCAAAACTTATCGGCTATCACTTCTGTGTTATCCTGAATAACACAATTAACAGGAACACTATCCTCAATTTCTACAACCTTGAGTGTTCGTCTCTTCTATTATGTGAAATTGAACATTAGAGTGAGCAGTATTGTAGTCTTTGATCCTCAACTTTGCTGAATCCACAAGTCCAGGCTATACATAGTACGTTTTATGACAATTTGACATTCCTTTTCACAGTTTCGTCAACACACCAGGAAACCAGAAATCATACAAACTCTCAGATATTGCTCTTTTGCCGATAATCGTCTAAATTATTATTCATGGTGATCTTAGATTGGCAGATGCTCTAAATTTTCTTCACGGAGCAGGATTCTAATGCAAATTCCAAATTTGTTGTTTAAGAACTTCACGTTTAGGGTTCGATGATAGGTGAAATGTCAGATTTGACAGCTGTCAGGTTAAAATCGGATTAAAGTGACAAAATTAAGTATTTAGTTTAAAGAGTGCCAGTCTTAGCTCAGACACTTTAACTTTATGAACCGAATGATTTATTTCGACATTTATGTCAATGTCGCAAGATGAAGTTTAAATTACATACTAATGCATACTACTAATCATAGAAATCAACATATAGAACGAAATGTTACTAACTATTATACATTCGAACTGTATAGGCGCCATCTAGTATCTAATGGTGGCCAAAGTACTATTAATGAATGACGTAACCCAGGCTTAAAATTATTTATAGAAAATGAAAATTAAGGAAAAGAAAATAGGATATAAACAACAATAGTTGAGAAATTTTATTGACATACTATTTTTTATAAAATTTACTAAATTTAGACTTGCTACCACTATTCTATACCCACAAGCTGATAAGACATGCATTTGGACAGGTTGAATTCCAATTTTAAACAATTTTACTCGGCGGTATCTTAAGCTCATGTATGTGCATCCAATTGTCGATCCTATTCAGCATATCATTCATGTCTCTGAACTTGTGATTTCTCAATCTTCACCGTGTTAAATTATCGGCATGTAGTACCATATCTACCTCTTCAGACGTCCTTTATAGCGAGGTCATACCTATATACATTAGATAGCAAAGTACTTACGATGTTCCATCCAAGATTCTTCCCTTACAAGGGTATCTGATGGAAGGAGTATAGCACTCAAGATACATACGTAGATGCTATACAAAATTCTCAATATTAGCTGCTACAATCTGGAATTTCGGATCTTCGCGACTCCTCCTCTTCCATCGTCTCTACTTTCCGTAATTATTTCATACCTTTAATTGTTTATTTCATATTGTCTGTCAGCCATTTTGTTTTGGAACTATGTACTAAGCGAGTACACGCGAAGGCAAAATTTTACCTTTTATCATCAAAATGCAGGGAAAATCAAGAATTGTCTTTAGTATTAATGCTTGATGAGCACACGCATATCACGGATTACTAAATATGGTGATATCAGGTGATATTAACAACCATTAATGATGTTAATTGCGTTAATTGACGTTTAATGTCTAGACGGAAGTCGGACGTGAATGACAAATGATGACAAACAAATTGAAATATTCCTACCAACGAATCAACGAATATTAATCCTGGAAAGTTCTCTCATTGCCTATTAAGATTGTGATACTAATATGACCCTGACTCTACATGGACATGAAAGACAGATGCAACAAAGATAGAGAATGTCGGAGAATGTACAGCCAAATCCGCGAAGAACTGTCAACTGTCATTTTGTTGACAGCATCACAGACTATTGCTTAGAGCAGGTTTGTTTTGCCCTTACAACCTCTATCTCTTTTTAGATATTTGGTTTTTCATATCTGCCTCCTATGTAACGGACCTTGGGTACCTATTATAGGTGAGTTCGGGTAGCCTACTCTTGTAACACTTTTAAACTCCGGTGCACACTCTCATACTCCTTGTTGATCGGGTAGTTGCATGCGGTGGCAATAGAGCACGCTCCCTTGTGTTTGGATAAAGCAAATACGAGCATATAGAGTTAACTCCTTTTTATCGAATTTCGAAAACGGTGCACGGAGGAGTTTGTCGGTTAAATGATGTACGTAACCTAAAAAAGTGCGAAATTTAGGAAGTGTACATGAAGTCATCACGAAGTGTGTTAAGATCTCACGATCCCAGCATGAATTTTAATACAGACACATATCGCATTGTTTTGGATGACGATGGTAAAGCAATTCTCCAAACTGACAAAGTATTACAAACATCAGGTAACTAATAATTTTGGATTTCTTTTAATTTTAATTCTTTAATTTTTCTGCATAATTATTGAATTACAGATGGGAATTATGCATTAAAAGAAATAACAGAGACTAGCGATGAAAAATTATGGACAACAGATTGTACCATTTTTTTAATAAACACAATTGAAAAATATGACTGAATTTTCTTCAGGATTAAAAAAAAAGTGTGGCAGAAAGTATCTGGAGAATGCATACAAGAATTTAATAAACGTTTTACAGAACAAAACTGTGAAAGTAAATGGAAAAGTTTGCGCCGAACTTATAAAAGTGTTTTATTGCATAACAATAAATCCGGCAATAAACGAAGACATTGGCAATTCTTTGCCAAAATGCACGAATATCTTCATAATAAACACGAAATTATTCCTCAGGCAACCTGTAGCAGTAGTAGTGGTCTAGTCATCAATAAAGAAATCAATAAAGGTAAATTATATACATTTTACTTATATCCGGAAAACTTATAATTTCTTCAGAACTTAATTTTGAAATTTTAGAAAATATAAATGAATCAATAGAAAAAACTAGTGCTAATGATGAAAGTGATTCTGATAATACTGCAACAGTAAATACTTTGCCTCGAAAAAGAAAAAAAGAAAATTTGTGTGAGAAGCGGCATCGTGAAAAGATGGCAAGGTTGGACACCTTTAATGATCTTTTCAAAAAAATGGTCGACAAAATGTGATGTCTGTGTTAGTTATTATAATTAGTTTTGTTTGTAATAAATATTTCCTCAAAAAAATATGTTGTTTTCAATGTACAATTAGTTGTAAAGAATTAACAATATTGTTTCTCTTATTTATAGCATTCACAGGTACATCTTCCCTATTCTCATCAACCTCATTATTTGCATAATTGTTGTGTACTTCTAGATGTTCTTCATAAACTAAAAACATTGATATTGTTCTTTTCTCAACAAGTTTGAACAGTGAATGTAAACGGTGTAAACCTTGGTTATGTTTACACTTGACATTTCCTTAATGCACCTACTTTGTTCGGGTATCGAAATAATCCGGCAAACACCTTATCACGTGGTCTCATTCTTGCACCACTCTAACACCACTCCAACTCCGCTCTAAAGTGCCTACCCAAACTCACCTTATGTGCCTTATTTGCAACATTGTTAAATCTATAGGTCCTGTGTACTTAATTTTAAATGTTTGTCAATTTTTGACATCTGTCATAAAATGAATTTATTATCAAGATAATTGGTTATTTAAAATTATAAAGAATGGGCATTTTCGGTCTCCAATTTGAAAAAAAAGGAAAGAAACAATAAATATTTAAAAAACATTTATTTAATACAATAATATCAAAAATTACTGAATAGGATTTTCTTCGGCATACTTATAAATAAGATACTTCGACGCCGGGAAAAAATCTAAAAGGTAAATCCACGATTCCCTATTCAAATAAGTGATTACAGTATATCTGGTAACCTTATAGGTATATTGATGTCCGCAACGCTCGTACAATCCTTGATGGAAACTGAACATCTCGCCAGATCCAAGCACTTTCTCCACGACCTCCGAAGACATGGTGTCTTCGCTGATGGCCTGCACTTCGCCTTGTTGTATAAAATACATGCAATTGTCGATGTCGCCGACATAGACAATCACATCGCCCGCGAAAAAGACCAACGTTTTAAGGCAGAAAGTCATCTGGCGTATCATGTCTTTGTGGCAATGACGTAGAGCCGGATGGTTTATTAAATTCGATCCGAATAACGAATTAAGAACTGCTTCCTTCAGATAATAAGGAGCTTCGTTTAATAACGCCGGGTATTGGGTGCCTTTCGTCGTCTCCCATAATAAGTTCAGGTAATTCGATACTCGTTCTGCCAGCGGTTGCGACACATTTTCACCGAACATCCACTGCTTTATAAAGACGAGGAAATGCTCAAAGTTGTTACGCGAATGTGTTACGATGAAAAATATGCTGCAACATTCGGCTATGAAGAATATGGTTGTGATCTTGCTGACAAGTATGATGACGATAAACACGATGGCGTGCCTCATCTTTTTGTCTACGATGTTAATCGAATAGATGAGCTTCGAACAGGTGTTGGTGATTGCTTGGACGGAATAGACGTAGTACTGAATTCGAAAATGTGTTGTCGCATTATTCCTACTAGGTATTCGTTCGTATTTTAAGTACTCGCCGTACATAATGATAGTCAGAATGGTTCCTAATGTAATCTGGGCAATGATTATACACACCAGTAGAAAGAGACTTCTAATTAAGAAAACGTTGATATTCAATTTTTGCGTCATCTTCTTCAGATACTGTATCACCATTATGATCCTAAATACGCGATTGATACGCCCGATAGACCAAATTATACGGATATAGTCGTGGTATAGTCCGTGATAGAAGAACAACGCCACGAGTTCGAAAGGAATCAGGGTAAATAAGTCAAAGTAGAACATGCGCGTTTTCTGCATGTATCTTAGCGCTATCAGACCGGGCTTCATAATATGCCGACCGAATACATCCTCGTACGACGTGTGAAATTTCAGATATATCTTAATCACGAAGAGCACATCGGTTAAGTACAACATAAAGATGAATAATCGAGAATCTTCTTGCGTCGCCAGATAGAACAGCTCCAAAATGAAAGTCGCAACGCAAACTAGATTCAATACCAGCGATTCCCACCATCGGATCAAAACCGACTGCTTAAGAAATACTTTCCTTCTCTGCTTACGCGCCACACCCGGTTTGAGCATCAGATTTGCATGAGTGGAAGCAGACTTGATGCTTATTCTGCGGATCGGTTCCTCTGCGATCTGTACGACCCATCGTGTTTCTTCCAAGTAGTCCACATTGAAGATGGTCAATTTGCTGAAACGCCGTTTCAATATGGGGAATTTGGAAAGGTGGCCGTGAAAGACAGTGCTGGAGAAGCGTAATACTTCGACGTGACCGGAAGCGACCATCTTCAATGTTCTTCTTCCCAAGGGACAATTGTCTAAATTTCCAAATACGCTGCCAACGTGAAGAGTTGTTAGTCTATTTCCATCGGCTCCGACTACTGCTACTCTACCTGAAAAAATATGTTGGTGTTTTATTAACGAAATCATTGTTAAATTTAAGAAGTCGTCAAATTAAAGAAATAAATCTTCCACCGGATAACGAGCTTTATTGTCCGAATGCTACGTGGCCGATAGGGTTAAGATTAGAAGTAGACACAATTACGTTTGTCCGATCGACTGCCTTCTCCATTGTACCGAAAGAAATCACATTTTTATGTTGATGTTTTGAGGATTTTAGAGCTTCTTGGACATCTTCATTTATCTTAGTGACATTTTTAGCTGAATGAACATTATGTTTCCATACTGGTCCTTTAATATCCAGAATTGAACTAGTTTGGCCAAATTGTTTGATTAGGTTGCCTATTGCAGTCTCACAACCACGATGATCATGATTGGTTGGGAAGATTTTAATTTAATTTAATTTATTTCCATTCAAAACTTTAAAAATTTAATCTTTAATAGTAGATAATCCTGATTTGACCTCAATTTTTTCTCAATAAATTGTTCTGTTGATATTCTGCACTTTGGAACTAAGATCTGTTTCTACCAAGCAAGACTAATAATATTAGATGCATCCATTGTAACGACCACGTCCAATGGTAAGAAAGTATGGCAAAAATTAAGACCAACCCCTTTGATGTGTTGTCAAAATCCGACACCAGCTGAGTTATCTTCAAACATTCCCCCCTCCCCCCTCCAATGTTTGAAGGTGTCAATGCTAAATTCTATAGAGCATTCCAACCTTAGTATTAACAAATATTATCTAAATACTTATATATACGTGCAAAGAATAGTTCTTTTCGATAAATATAGAGGCCGCCGACAGTTGAATGTAGAACACTGTAGAAGGTGCGTGCACCCAGAGAAATTTTGGATGTAAAACAAGATGACATTTAAAACTAGGAGAAATGTATGTAATAATGACAGTTTTAAATGACATTTAACCTAAATAGTCTTACCAGGGCTAACAGCGATTATTTGTCTGGACTGTTGGTTGCGTGCGTACGTCCCTTGCTCCTCCCCTTCAAAACTCTCCCGGTCCGAGTAAAGGAGATTATGTCGCCGCTCTATATTTCTCGAATGGAACTACACTTCTTTGACCATGGTATTAGTCTTAGATCATGTATATTACATGGATACTGCTATCCCATAAGAACTTATTACCGACTATGTTTCCAAGATGTGCAACGTGCCTTTTTCGCATTATCTTTTTTGTGAGTAAGCTATCACCAATGCTGCTGTCTTTCTCTGTACCCCTGATTGTCCGGGAAGCGCATATCGGACATGTCATATGTCATTGGGACGTTTTGTTGACAGGACTCGTACTGCTATTTGAAAATAGTTTTTCCTTCGAATTATTCCTTTACTTTTGCATTATAATTCACTTTTTTTACATAGTTTTAAGAGAGTTAGTTGAATAAGTGAGAAAACAGATTTCACATTTGTTAATTGTTTGAAAATCTAAATATTTTCTTAAATCGTATACTATGCAGTTTGAATTTCGCGGTTAAACTTGTTTCAATTTCACGCAATTTTAAGCCAATCATTTGCCTGAGTGATACAGAGTAAGCAAGGTATATAATGACTTTCATAAATAGGAACGAAAAGAAGAATATAATTTGTCTCTGCTATGTTGGAAACATAGTTGGGAACCTAACGCGGTATCCATGTAATATACATGATCTAAGGTATTAGTACGTGCCTGATGGAAACCGATGTTTTTGGTGCCACGACAAATTTAGGTTGGCAGCGATTAATGAATGACAAGATATTTGAAATACTTCTTGGTTAAAATTTTATAAAAGCGGAAGCTGTCAAGCGAGTACACTGTTTGAAGTGAGGATAGTTACGTATTGATTGTGATGTAATTGATGCCAGACAAATCGAGGGCAGTTTTATCTCCCCCTAAATGCATTCCCCAGATAATTATAGAGGCGACTATTTTACAAGTCATTCGGGAATGAATACCTCGCGTGAAACGAAATTCGATGACAATTCTGTCACATCGGTTTTCGAAACGATTTTGACATTTGTCAAAGTTATACTATATGATTCAAAATACTTTTTATAAACGGTGGCTATGGATTAAGTGTACTTGAAAAACGTATGGCTTAGCTTAATATCATATTTGACAATTGATGAAAATGGAAGATGTGGATGTTAAAAAATATATAGTAAAAAGCAATAATTAATTACATTTGAGTAAGGAGAAGGCATTACCAAGATGAAGGCAATGTAGAAACCATTGGAAAGGTGAAGGATATGAAGAAAGATCAAAGATATGAACGATTTTTTATTCGAAATTATTGGATTTGGAATGTCAAAATGTGAAATGTCAAATGTATTGTCAAAATTGTAGTTAATTGTCAGGTTGTATGGAAGAACATTTTAAAAATGAATACCGCCTAATAAAGCCGATATTATTATTATTATTATTCATTATTATTATTATTATTATTATTTGCTTATCTGCCAAATGTGATTTATTTTAAATGTCAGAATTTTGGTTAGCTTGAATGTTGAATTGTCGTTGGCAGTAACTTATTACATTGAATTAGAAAAATGGTGTTTACTGATCAACAAAGGGCATTCATTATTGAGTCATATTTTCGCAATGGATATATCGAAAATGGTGAATGGAAGTATAGAAGTCAACCATGTTTACAAGAATTTCGTTTGAAATATCCAGAAGTAATAATCGATGAAGCCGTATATTTTATAGCATTCGTTATCTGGTAAATACATTTCGAGATACTGGAAGTGTTTAACGAAAGAAAGGTAGTCACAGACGTACAAAGAATATTCATTATTTGCTAATTACATTTGATTTTATAATTAATCGCATTTGACAGAGCGAATCAGATTCGGTCTGACGAGTTGTCAACTCACTGACTGGCACTGACCTAACGACTTCGACTGCTTTACTTGGTCGTCTGACAGTCTTAAGTTAAGCCATGCGGTTTTAAAATATACGTAATCAGTTAATCACGTAAATACCATTTTTCTAATTTAATGTAATAAGTGGTTATTATACCAACGATAATACAACATTTCAGCTAACCAGAAGTCTGACATTTAAAATTAATCACATTTGACAGATTCATAAGTAAATGATATTAAGCTAAGCCATACGTTTTTTAAATATACGTAATCGATAGCCACCGCTTATAAAAAGTATTTTGAATCATATAGTATTTGCACTATGTTCTGGAGTTACACCAGCACAGCCAACTGCAAACATATTGATTGATCTGGCACCAGTGCTTTGAAATAAAAGAAGACAATTTATTAACAAATCGCTTAGGATAGTAAAAGATGTATCCAATAAGAGACAATAAAGGGTTTTCAATAATAATCAAAACCCACGTGATCTCTGACGTATATAATATGTTGGCAAAACAAAAAATATCCCTAAGCTATCTAACCGGTCTAACCCGAGTTGCTAGTCAATATTTGATTTGACAGTTTTTATACGTCTCTGTTTGTGTCGTTCAGTCGTTGCTTAGTTGTGATTATTTACAATATAAACCTAACCTGTAAAATTTTAATTGTCAATATATGTAAATAGAAATTTCTGGAGGATTTTTATTTTAAAAAATATGTATTACCATACTGTTAAATGGGTTGCCTATCTAAAAGGGGTCACATGGGTTTCGGTATTTATTGAAAGCCCGGTACTGCATCCTAAGGTTGGAAGGCTCTATAGTTCTTCAGTTTGGAGAATCGTTACTGGCGCCAAAATTCATCCAAATGTTGATGTCACCGAGGTAAAAACGACTACATAGTATGTATATGATCACTACTACTACACTACTACACTTGTGGTGCGTTGTGTTTTCCAAACGTGGCCTTGAAACCTTATTTAGAAACAAAAATTTGATTGCGACATTATTTGATCGCTCAAATTTAGGATTACCGTTTGTTCATAGTTGATCAATCATCATCATTGATTGTGTAGCTCAAACAAACTATCTATGTACAGAAGTGCATATATACATGTGAATGCGTCGTTGTTTGACGATACACAGCCAGACATAGAATGTGACAGCCCTATATTTGTGCAAATGCGAAAATAGACACAATCACATTACATTTCTAGAATTTGGCTGCAGATTATGAAAATTGGGAACACAAAAATCCACTTTTCTTCGGCCTGGTGCATGTTAACATTGAAAATTTTAAATTTTATTGCTATATTTAGACAAATGTCAAACAGCTGTCATCGAGTACCGTCACTAATAATTTTGAAAAAATCATGATGGGACCACCATATTTTCTCTAACTAAAGCTACTAACCTCGTAATATTAAATAGATGTCTCCACTAATATCGTTCACGTTGTAAATTATACCAGTCTTCAAATATATGTCATGCCTTGTATCTATCAATAATGCCCTAAAGAACGATTCATTGGGCGGCGGGAATATATTCGAATCTTTTAACGGGCTTCCATATATATTATAAAGGGCTTCCACCTTGAACGATGTTTTGAAAGGCTCAAAAGCCCTGTGAATGTTTTTCCCTTTCGTCTTGTACCACATGTATTCGAAATGGTTAACCAACTCATGTTTTAAGTTCTTATCGATTTTCTTGTAGTTCATGAAGATGACCAGCAATTTCATTTTCTGCTGGTAAGACATCAGATCCATGTTGATTGATAAAGACGTGGCGACTACTTTCGCTATCATCAGGTTGTACATGAGAAATCCGAAAACCAGCAGGAACATAAAATAGTAGATCTCTCCCATTGTTTTGATACGAATTGTGCGGAAACCAGAATACGCAAGTGCGGAGAGCACGTAGAAATATGCCACGGAATACGTCTGGTATTTATTACCCTTGAATTTGGATATCCATGTTCCTTTCAAACATAGTACGTCATCATTAGGCGTTACCTCACATACAAACGAAAAGGTGAGGCCGGTGAGTAAATTAATAAAGATGACGGTTCCTATAGTAAACTGCAGCATTAGTACCAATCCCTTTTTATTCCTGTTGTTTCTGAATAAATATTTCCACAAGCCGAGTATTCTGTACAGTTGCAGCGTATGATTCAAGTAGTAGGGTAACCGATTTGGTGTATCGAACGTAGCTTTTATTATCATGTCAAAACATGCGCAGCCGAAGAGGTCCATCAAGAAGGCGTTCTTCCAATAATGGCGGGCACATTTGTAGGGATGCATCACCTCTACGCCTTTTTCGTTGAAGTATGTGAAGTGATGCCGAACATAGATGTCTACAAGGGCTAAGACATCCAACGTTATTATGGTTAAATGAAGCTGGTTGTATTCGTAGTGCGATGACAGGCAGCTCATTGGAAATAATACGTTGACGGTGAATGCAAGAAAACATCTTACGATCTCCCAATATAATACAAATTTTCCGTTGGTGTGAAAGGTGTACCTGCAAATAAATACAAACAAATTTAATAATGAACCAGTAAAATTATTAGTGCAAAAAACTTACCGTAATAGGATATATTTCAAGAAAAGCGCTCCCCTTGGAAAACCTTCATGGAACTGATAAAATTTCCTCGTCCGCTTCTTCATTCGATACCCAAAGCAATAAACATTCGGTTGAGCTTCTCTTCTCTCGTATTGTTCCTTCTTCACGTGATGGTGATGCCTTTGCAATTTCTTAAGAGCAGCCCAGTAAGGGAAAGACTTCACGGTCTGCTGCAAGGATTCATAGACGACCGGATAGTGAAGCAGAATCGACATCAAGTTCTGATACTTGATCGTCACTATCTTACAATTGGTGAGGGCGATGATGGTAACCAACGATGGTATATTTAAGGCCGCTTCGAGAATGTACAAGCATTCACCCGGCTCGACGACTTTGGATCGGCCATCTTGCAATTTCATCGTGCAATAGCCGGCGACTAAAATGTGAATTTCGGTGCATACTTCTCCCGCGTACTTCATCACTTCGGTGGCGGGAAATAAGTGGAGGGTGGCCGCAGTGCCTATGTGCGCCAGCATGTAATCGGAGAATTCGAAAAATAACGGTTGATTCTTTATTATGTGGCCGATCTTGATTCCGCAGGTCATTATGTACAAATCGCGCGGAAGACACTTGAAAGTATTTTGAGCAATCAAGAAATACATGTCGGATATCTCACGCTGCAAGTTGATGTATCTCCATACTCTTTCTCTCAATCGTTCGCTGATATTATACGATCTCATGGTAACGTCGATATTGTGGTGAAACTCGTCCATTCTTCGCAGGCTTTGGTTTTTGAGAATCTCGAACGATATGATCGTAGATACCAGGAATAAATGCAAACAGTACAGGAGCAGTTGCATAATGATTAATGCAAAGAATGCTTCGACGTTGGATAAGAAGGGGTAGTTCATGTAACCTAGATTACCGTAAAATTCGATAATGGCGAAACAGGTTAACGTCAACGTTTTACTGGCAGCTGATGAATTGAATTGCTTTATAAATTTTTCAAATCCCTTTTGCGAGTTTGCATCTCGATACGCTTGTATATATAAAATTGTCGCGCAATAATAAAGCAACAAGCATAAATATATACTGTTCTGAATGTATTTAAAGTAAACGTGAATGTTGGTGTTCCCGCGAATGCGCGTAAAGAACGTGTGCACTTTGTACACTTTACATAATCGGTTTGCGCATGCGTATCTGGCGACATTTATCGTTATATTTCCATCCACCATATAGAAGAGAACTTCAGGTGTAAGCGCAGCAGCTATATCAGCTATATAGTCTACAGTAGTCAACCTGTACAAGATTATGTTTGTAACTGTGACATGACTGTCGTACTTCGTAGAAACCGCGGTTGACGATTTGATATACAAATCCAAAAACCATGCTAGCGTTACTATTCCGAAAAAGAACCAGTACATTACCGTCAGACTGTTGGCATACACGAAATAAATCGGATACGTCCAAGCAAGAGTTATCGCTAATATCAGCATGAATACTTCCCAGGTTTTCTGTAGGATTGAATCTGGCTTGAAGATAAGCGGGAATTTGTTTCTGATGAAGACAGAATCGGATACTAACTGGGAATCGTTCGCCTGCACCAATAAATCGAGGTAATTCACGCAAAATACGTGCGTTTCTAATTTTTCAAGGTAGTATTTGTTGAGGTTATAGCCTAGTTTCTGCGCACTGTACAATAACCGTCTGAGGGTGAGTTTTAACCATTGCATCGATATTATCCCGATTTTTTCGTTAATTTCTCCTGTTTCGTATTGGTAAAGTAGCACTTTTTTATAGTATTTTGCCTCTTCGTATCTGTTAATATGAAAAATTAATAAATTAGTTATTTCGTAGCAGTAATGGTGATTGTTCAAGTTCTACGACTAAAGAGAATCTGAGCAAAACTAGCAACCAATGTGCACACCCCTACTACTCTACCTATTTAACTAATTGTGGCAACCGTGGGAGTTATATTGAGGACTTACAGTTTGAAATAATTTTGGTTTGAAAATATGGAGAAATGAATTTGTTCCTCAAACTGGATTTTTACAAAAATCGCAAATCGTCTGGCTAGCTTGCAAAGTGACAAACAACTGGGGAGTCTAGAATTCAAATGTACGCCAGGACGGTCAAACTTGGAGGTTGAATGATGGAAATGACACACTAAAAGAACCGCAACGGTAGTCAGAAAAACAGCATATCAGAAGGATCTTAATCGAGTTTCAAAGTTAATTATTGCAGCTGGGATAGGTGATGTATACAGAATTTGTTTGGTAGATGTAAAAGTCATTTTTTCTTCTGCTTCTAAATCGGAGTGCCCCAACAGATGTTTGCCTTTTGAAAAAAATCAGCAATTAAGCATTTTAACTATTAGGTGAATGTTCTGAATTAGGAAAATATGTTTTAGAAATGTTGGTCAAAGTTTTGTCGCTTGGATTTCGTTAATTCTCTAGAATAGATTTTTGCCGTTAATCTAGTGTAAGGTTTTTTATAAAAATGTTAACTATCTTTGCGGTCATGCAAATCCTTCGAAGTGAAAGGGACCAAATTTAAAATTTGTACAGCAAGCTCGAATGTATCTTCAGTTGACAGGTTTAAGCATTCTAGTTTATAGGAGCCGCAGAGGGTGGTGTAGATTGAAGGCATAGACTATATACCTATTCTGCTCTGCTAAGACAAAAGGTCGTAAGTGACAAATTTGCGATTTTGAGATTTTAGCATTAAACGTTCCTTAATAACGTTTTCTATCATTATACAAAGCAAGTTTTCTTTCTAACTGACGTAAACATTTCCTGCAAAGATTTTCAGTGAATTTAATTTTCTGGTTGGCATTTGTAATTTTACAAGATGCTGAATATCTGAAAAGTGTTATTTTGCACATACGACCTTCTGTTTTAGCAGGGCAGTATTGTACTTATATAGACACACACAAACTCTACCACTGTGATTGGTTTATTGAATTAGTTGATACTTAATGTCGTTGTGGCGCTGTATGACAAAACCGCGCGTTTTTTAAATAATTCATTGCAACTTGAAAATAATTCGAAGTTATGTAACTGTAGTTTATTTGCACCATTTTATGTTATAAGTTTTCACAAACATAAAATGTAGCAAAACAGTCTAAATGCATCATTATTACAAAACATTTAAACGGCACAATTAAATAGGTAAAAATAAAACAATAGTTACATTATTACCGAAGCATTTTTATTTTTTTTTACAGCATTCTTTCGTATTTTAAATTTTGTATATCGCTGTAGAGCCATCTTTTTTATGTTATCATTTATATCTCTTTTGTCTAATTCTTTCAATATTTTGTTTACATTTACAATCCATGTATGTATATAAAAATCAACAAAAACATTCACAAACATTCTAAACAAATCATGTTTTTCACAATTGCATATAATAGTTGCATTTTGTTGAATTCTGTTAATAAGTTTAGCTTTTACATGACTTTCGTGGCATATTTTAGGCAAATAAAAGTGTACAATTTGATTTAACTTATTAAATAATTTAATAAATTAAATAATTTAATAAAGTTGGTATGTCGCCTAATTAATGCTTTTGCTAAATACGCTCTGATGTCAATTAAAGCATGTTCCTCCTGTACTGTTGCAGAAATTAGTTGCTGCCGACACTGTTTACATGGCCCTACTTTTCGTAATATTTTTCGGGCAACATATCCTGTTATGTAGGCATGAGTTTTTTTAATGCGTTCATTATTGGTTGTTGTAAATGCGAAATGGTCATCTTCTTCCTCAATAGTGCCAATATCTGTAGTTTCTTCTTGAATCTTGTAAATGGACATTTTTCAAAGAATTTAGAGCACCGTCTGAATTATCCTCTTCACAGTTAGCTCCTGGTGAATGAAGTGATGCAAAATTGTTTACAATTAAGCTTTTATATGAAGATATAAAAGATGCTACAGTGGGGCTTATATTTCGGACGCCGTGTGATCTAATTGCACCCAAAGAAATTTTCAAGAGGATCTTGATTTAAATTTCTTGGACAGAGATATTCAAATCCTAGATCAGACAGTTTTTTCCATATCTTTTTAAAACCTTCCAATGTACTGATCCAATTTTTTATAGACGGTGGAACAGAAGTAATCATTTTACGACCATCAGCCTTTGTAATTTCTTTCAAAAACTTGATCGTACTTAGTACCCTTACAGCTTCATTCCAAAATTCCATATGGTCTGAAGAGGATGTAACAGCCCATCTTAAAAGCTTTCCATTTTGAGGTTTGATGGTTGAGCCATTTATTTATTTATTTACTTATTATATATTATTTTATATATTTGTTCGTACCTTCTCCATGTCTTTAGATAGAAAGTCTGTCCTGTCAATAGCTCCAATCCATTCATAAAATCTCTGTAAAAGTGAATAGCGATTAAAATAACAGGTACCTACACAAAATACAACAACTGCTTAACATATCTTAAATAATTTATATTAGAGCTGTTATCCGGTTTCTGAGGTTTCTTGGACTTGTATCAATAAGATTATTTTGTTCGGGAGTTCTCGCTAACATTAAAAAAATAAAGAAAAATGTTTTGCGTTGCAATATTTGGTTTGTAAAATTATAAAACAAATCAAAGTAGCTAATAGATATTGCTATGTACAACGTTTAAAAAGTAAAATAACTACCTTATTGGTATGTTAAATAAAAAAATAAAATGAAAAATCAGGAACAAAAGGTATTTGGTCTGAAGAGAAAAACAAGTATAAGGTTGTACTAATTAAATAAGAAATATGATGTAACAATTATAAAGCTCAAATCACGTAATTCCAAACAAAAAAAAATGTTTGCAGTGGCGACCTTTCTGCTCAATACATGCATCAAACCTTCATGGGTAGTTTTTAAATTTATATAAATAGTATATCCGAATTCAAGAAGCGGATCCGGATTTCAGGTTTTGGTTAGCGGATCCGGAACTGAGGTTTTGGATAGCAAATCCGGATCCAAGGATTCGTATATCCATATAGTTTTAGATCCGCATCTTATTTTTTTCGGATATATGCAGCACTAATTTATATCTACTTACCTTAGACTCTTTAGGAAAACTGTGCAGTTTCTGCTCTTTACTGGAGTTGGTGCAATTTGCAACACAACATCGAAGCACCATTTTGCACTAATAAACTAACTATTCCAAACTCTAAATTCGTAAACAAACTTAAATCTTGTTACGCTATATAAGTCTGTCAAAAGCTATATACAAAGCTGACAGTTGACAAATTTACTGACGGGATCAGAGAGAGTCCCGAGCGACATTAAGTACCAACTATAATAAAGTTTCAGTATTTATGAAGAAGTCCACATGCCGTGATTGAAGGTGCTGCCTTCCACAATGGACCCATCACTGAACCAACCTCTCGCTTACACAACTGCCAACTGCTGAAAAAAGATTTTTGCTGTGCTGTTTCACCAGTTAGTGAATTGAATTCTGTCTTCTTACCAAACTTATTTCAAGAAATTCTTCCAAATGCATAACTGGATTATACACTTACAAACACTCAGCTTTTAAAAGATTCATAAAAATCTTAACATGTCCTTACTGGAGAATCAGTTTGAACTTTTAAAACGTGTTATTGGTCTTGTTAATTTTTTAAGTATGATAAGTGACGAGGGGGAATTTGAGAGCTGTCAAGCACAGTTATGGAGTTATCATGAATACTTTGAGGCAGTTAGGTTAAGTGTTGCAATCATCTTGTTTCC
This sequence comes from Popillia japonica, assembly GCA_004785975.1. Classification (NCBI taxonomy): domain Eukaryota; kingdom Metazoa; phylum Arthropoda; class Insecta; order Coleoptera; family Scarabaeidae; genus Popillia; species Popillia japonica. Next base: position 28,767 of record SMLS01068130.1, read on the forward strand.
TTATTTTCCCAGAATCTACTTTCAATGGCTTCAGGTAAATTGAACACAATTCTCGTTGATGCAAAACTAATCTTTGCATTTTCTGTAGATGTATAAATGAATAACTCATGAACGGAGGAAACTTGAGCAATTTGAAGAATATAAGATTAAAATGGGAAAATACATATTTGGACTAAATTTTGGACTAAATCCAAATTGGAGTCATTCAGATTTATGTATGATAATAATATTAGATTAAGAATTACCTGTCCTGTATTTTATCATGTAGTCTCTTATACTTCTCCGGATACATCTTCGAAATGACTTTGACGAACTTCTTCCGATGTAGAACCGCAACTTCGCACACACCTTTGCTAACCGTTGTACTACTGGATCTACAACCAACAATGAGCGAAGATTCGCCCAGCACAGTACCAGCGGATAATATGATAATCGGCGTTTCGCTATCTTCTTCAGAGAGGATTTGAACAATGCCCGAAGTTAAATATATCATCTTATCCTTGTAACGATTTCGCTTGTAGATCACTTGTCCGGGCGAGTAGATTTCGTATTTCATAATAGAAGCTACTGCACGCAAAAAGAACACATCTTCATCGCGAAATAAGTGAGTATGCTTTAATGGGGTCCAAGATATATCCAAGTAAATTTCCTTATACATAATCGGTGGTAGTATTTGAGACAAATATTGTTCAGGCAGTTGATTCTTCGTTTTCACCCATAATATATTAGAGAATTCTTTTATTAGAATTTCGTATTTGCGGTGGTAACTCTTCCAATCCTGCTGTAGATCTGTCTTCCATTGGTTGATTCTAAACGTGTACCAGGTGTACATATTCAAGTGCGAGAACTTTACCGTCAACGTTTGCATGATAGCGCAAGTGAAGAAGGCGAAAAAATAATTGTTGATTATAAAAGATAATAGTGTGAAGCCGATGTTATTAATCTGCACAAATTTGGTTAAAAATCCTGTTGCGCCCACCAAAGTAAATATTGCGCTGACGTGATACAGAGATATGCCTATATTGCGTAAGTAGTTTTCTTGTGTACATGTGCGATCATATTTTACACATATGTAGACGTACGATACGCATCCCAAAATAATTATCTTAAAGAACAAATAGGTAATATATATTGCCAAATGTAAAACGTAACTGTTTTCTCCAACGTATTTTTTTGCATCCCTAAAGTAGGTCCACAGTCTAACCAATCTGAGAGTGTACCTCAGTCGTAAGCAGTAAAATACCAAACTACTCGGTTGGTTCACGATAACATTGTAGATTAAGTCTACTGGGATTATGCTCAGGAGTTCAATTGTTAGCGTCACTCCATGCCTCGATTGGTGACGCATCGATCCCGACCATTTTGTCCGTTTGTACAGTAACATAAAAATTACATCGATGAAGTAGATTAGATCGAACGCGTATATCACAGCTGAAAAATAAATGATTAAATTCCAAATTAGTGATTTTAATCATTTTGGTGATATTTCTCGTTCCTTCTATTGGGTCAAGTCAGAATTAGTACCGCCCATCAACACTAAAACAAGTTCTTATCTGTTGTTACTGATTAATTCTAACTTACACCCGATAGAGGGAGCGAGTTTATAATCAGTTTACTAGGGTATGAACTACACTTCCATTAGAAGCATTTTATTGACATTTCAAACCTGTGTGAGGAATATATGGTCATTTGGCGGTTTGATTGATGACCATCCCAAGTTACACAGATTTCTGACGCTTCAGAAAGTTGAAATTGGAAATAATTTTCCTGATTCAGGTGATAACAGATCTGGATTCAAAAATGTTGAGTAAAGCAAGCAGGCCAAATGAAGGACTAAAAAACTTGAAACAGAATAGAGGACTTAAATCATCAATCAAAAAAGTTGATGTCGAGCAAAGATGATGAATGAAGTAGATTTAAAATATGAGCCATAAAGATGGATTCGAAAAGTAATCTGAAAAGGTGGTATAGAATAATCTCGATCGATGTTAAACGTTAATGAAACAAAAGTCATTTGATCCATCACAATTAAGTGTGCAAGATAATGTCAAGAGAATTGCTTCCCAATTTCACCATTGTGCCGCTAAATCCCATTTAAAGTTGCTGGATGGTGGCAAAGGAGAAATCCAACGGTATCAAGTCGCAAAATTCTGTGGGTAATTGATTATTTATTGACTACATATTTTGGGTGGCAGTGGAGCCTTTGTGGCGTGGACTGTATAGTATGTAGCGCCATCTTGTTGAAATTACATTTCATCTATATCATGATCATCCAATTTTGGTCACACAAAGTTCTTTAACATTCCGCGGTAGGGCTCGCCATTCGTGATAGAATTTCCAGCAGCATCTTCAAAGGAATATTTGGTTTTGACAATTGCTTTTGGATTTTCATCAGTTTATATTCGGAATTTCTGCTTATTGAGTATCTAGTTATTGAGTTGGAAATGGGCTTCGAAGCTGAAGAATATTTTGCTGAAAAATTCGTTTGGCTCTCGACCACATTTTCTCTCACGAAAGCATCAATATTCTCGTTTGACTCACAATTTTGCCAATAGCAATCTCTGTTGATCGATTATGAGGGCTACAAAAATTATGAAAATCGCGAAATGCAGTTATATTTGAACGTCCATTTACGTAATAGGCTTTAATAACTTTAATAAAACGTTCTTGAATGCTCAACCTTTCCATAATTGAAGATATCAAAACAAAAAAACTAACCTCAAAAATCAATTGACGTTAAAGCTCCATTGGCATTCAACATTCATGTAACATTCTTTAATTGCATTGTGTGCCTTATGGTGGGGTGTGAAATAAAATAAAATATGAGGTATTGCTCTAAATTTTTTCAATAAATATTGTTTGACAGATTGACCTGCCAATCTCTTGTAATTTAGAAAGCGAACATGGACGACATTGAAAAACTAATTAAATTAAAAGATTATCGAATGCGCTTTTAACTCCAATAGTGTCAAATATAGTGTTGATCAGAATCAAAGCTATCATGATTATTTCAAGTTTGTAAGCGACATTGACAGCGAATAAAATCTAAAGTTACACTTACTGTACTTGATTGCCGATACAGTCTCTAATGAATTACGAGAGGTGTTTTTTGATGCCTCCGAAACGTTTTTAGCATCTTCCGGCGGTTCTCCAATGACATACGCACAGTCAGTCAGACAGACAATGCACGAAATGAAAAGTCCGACTAATATGACACACGTCATTTGATTCTGGAACTGCAGCAATAGGAGAGTTTGCCATCCTGTAAACGGGTTGAACTTGGAAAAGTAGTCGTCGTTTTCGTCTTCTCCTTCGTTGTCGTGATGCGATAATTGAGCTGAACTCGAGGATTTGACCGAGTCGGTCGTCGACATTATTTTATCGTGGAAATCGGGACTTGACTAGATTGACGTTTAAGCCCAAACAGCCAAACAGTTTGATATATCCTTGGTGATATTACGATCATTTAAATTTACCCTCTATATATAGCAAGCCATGAATATATTTCTTGAATAAGTTGCTATGTTTTGACAGTTAAAACCATGTTAAAACACATCTGTCATTAATGATATTTGACATTTAAACTCGTTTAAACTGTTTATAATATATCATAAAGTTTTTCTGGTCGAACTATACTTTAGAAATTGAGTAAAATTAGTAAAAGGCGAATGTTAGTACTCCTTGCAGCCTTGTATAGAAGAATTACGAGCAGAATTTTCAAATTTTCCGACATATGACAGTTTGCGTCAATTGATTCAAGAGTCAGTGGTTAAATTCCAGGTGTTGGTAGACCACTAAAGCGAAACTGTACCTATTAGATGTTGAGGAACGAATAACTCAATCACCTGAGAAATCGATTCGTAAGCTTTCACAACAAACTGTTATATGAGATCTGTCAGAGAATTCCATACAAATTTCATTGCGTGCAAGAGATTCTACCAATCTATCACGTAACCAAACTTAAATTACTGTCAGTGGTTCTTAAGCGTAGTTCATAGCTCCAAAAATTGGACTTAGGCCGCTATACTTCAATTTTGCCGCTCTCCGTTCGTACGTCTGCGTTTATACGTCAAGGGATGAAAATTTTTTTGCGGCTCATTGCGTTGCGTTTGTAACGTATATACGTATATTTTTTTCAACGGACGTAGCCGGTCTAAAGACCGGACAAGAGGACCGTCAGAACCGCCCCACATTTCCCCACCTGGAACCGCCATTCATGGCATAACTTCAGTTGAGGTTCGGGCTGTCTTTTCTTATTTTCTTGCAGACTTTTCCCTACATCCCCCATCCACCAGGTGATTAGGGGTTCGGGTTGGCACTAGACATCAACACTGCTTGTTCCAGAGTTGTTCGACTGCCTTTCAAATTCCTCGCTATCGTCTATCACTCTCCAATTCTTCCTACTGGTTATCATGATGTTTATTATTGTATCCGGTGTCAGTGGGCCGGTCAATCTACAGGCTGTTTCCCTGTGATCCCTCCATCTGTCACACTCAAAAATTGTGTGTTCAGCCGTGTCTGTTGCTCCACAATATATACATTCGTCTGACCCATCTTTCCCAAACCGTTTTGCATAATATCTATAGCAACCATGGACAGTGAGAACCTGAGTCTGGTAGTAGTTGACTTCTCGATGACTACAATTTATCCGCTCTTCAATATTTTTAATCAATCGTCTAGTCCACTGGGCCTTTACTGTTTCCCCATCTTTTCTGCCAGTCTTTTCGAGTGTTTTGCCTGGCTTCTAAGCGACGTTTGCCTACCTCGCCTCTATGCGCATGGGTGTAGGTTCTTTCTAGAGCTAGAAGATCAATGGGTATGGACCCTGTGATCACTTGGAGCGCCAAGCCCGACACTGTTCTGTATGCACATGCTACCCGCAGTAGCATAATACTCTGAGCTCTAGCAAGTTGTTCTGCATATTTCTTCCGTTCTAGGGCTATACATACGTATATTGACGTATGAATTTCCCATATTAACCGTTTTGTTGTGACAGGTCTAACCCCACTTTTTTCGTAAACGGATGAACGGACGCGTACATAGTTCAACGTCGGTCAACTTTATCCGTTAGCGGATAGACTGTGAAGCACATAAAAATAACATGCTGTGATTGGTCAACGTACAAACGCAAACGTAAGAACGGATAGCTATGAACTCCCCTTTAGGTATTTGTCATCGTTTGTTCCTTTAAAAAAGAACATTGTAACGGATCCTTAGAGGTGATAGTTGCTACGTATCTTTTTTTGTTTCCTTTTTGGGATCTAAGTTCAACAATAACAAACGCATTTTCTTGTAATAAATCCTCCTTGTCTATTAAAGTATAGTCAGTTACCTCACGCGCTTTAGTCTTCTCGGTTTCTTCAGTCTCCTCAGTTTCTTCATCAGTCTCGTAAGTTTCTTCAGTCAAGTCAAGTTTTAAATCGTCGACTTCATCACTACTAGAAAAGTCATACTTTGATTGATTTGTCTTTAGTTTTGATATTTTCTTTGGTTTCTTTCTTTGCTGATTTGATCCACTAGGATGTGCTTCTGGCGTAGAAATTGAATCTACTGTTATGCTTTGGCCTGCAGGAACAGTTAACTTTTTTCTTTTACTTTGAGGACGGTCCTTCGTCGGGTATCTCGTTGCCTCAAATATGTCCTTTAAAACCTCCGCAATTTCGGTTGTTCTTGGTGTTAAAACTTGTTTCGGAAGGCGTTTGAAAACGACTTCCCGATCTAATGGGACCAAACCCGTAGCCCTGAAGCCCGATTTAATATTTTCCAACTCTTCCTTTGAAAAGTCGTGATATTTTCTTTTGCCTAGAGTTCTTCGATATTTGTTAGGCATGTCGCAGTCTGTTTAAAGTCACCCAAAACTAGTTATGAAAAAATAAATGAAGGTAGAAAAAAAAATGGCGCATTGAAATTTTTTTTAGGTTGTGTATGCTCAAAACAATTGTCTGGGCTACTAATAAAAAAATGTGGCACACTAATTTCAATAATAGTTTTTCTTATGCGACAAGAAGTAAACGAGGTACAAAAATCTGAGATTTATTAATTTTGTACTCACATGCCATCACATTTATCAGCGTTTGGACGTAATAGTTATGTGTCAGTACTGTGGGTAACATACCATTTCTTATTTACTTCTTCTATTCGCTACTTGAGGGTGGTATATTTATTTGTTATAAAGCGCACCTTCGTTTCAATTCACCCTGCCGATTTCAAGTCACCCACTTCGACGGTACGTTTAATAATGATGCCGTTCTTGACAAATCCTTCTGGGTCCGATGAAGCATGGTTTTACATATGTGTCAGGATATATGTGCATTATGTGTCTGTAATCTGTTTTCCGGAAGTATGCTCGGATACGTCCATTAGTATTTTAAATTGCCCACTTTTTCATTGGAAAAAATTTATTGCACCCTGTACCAAATTTGAGAGATGACGTCATTAAGAAGTAAAACTTAATATACTTCTTGCTGTTCAAGAAAATCTTGTATATCTCCACTAGGCTGATAGGTAAGGAACTCTAAATTAACCACTCTTAAAGCGTACAAATTGAATTGAATGGCCACTCAGGTCTTCGGATTTAACACCAACGGACTATTTCTTGTCGGGGTACTTGAAAGGCAACATTTTTAAAACCAAACCGGACAATATTGAGGTGTTGAAAGAACGAACAAGAAAGGAGTTTAGGCTAATTTCCGCTGAAGTACCTAATTAGGAATGTTCACAATGAGTTTAAATTCCGTTTAGGGTATTGTCAGGAAGTACATAACATGGACAACATTTTGAACATTTATTGTAGAAGAGATACAATTGAGGCGAATCAGATTTCTTCATTTTTCGAATTAGTTCTTATTAAATATCTTTTTAATGACAAGGAATAAAAACTGCACGTGTAATTTGATATAAAAAAAATGAGTATGACGCGCTGTATAAGATTTTCTCACTTCTAGAGAGTAGAAGTATATATAATCATATTGTATAACAGAAATAAAACTACAAACATCTTTTTTATTAACATTTTTATTTACAAGAGAAATAAGGCACATTTCAATGTAAACTGGCCTAACTGATTTTTTTTATCTTTTCAATATCATTGCCATTTATTTACTTGATTTAAAAATACAGTAACTACTTATATAAAAAAATAACAAAATAAAATGAAATACTACTGTCACATAACACAAATTAAGTACATACACTAAACCGTGTAAACAAGATATTGTATTTATATTAATGAAATTAATCAGTATTGGCCTTAAATTTAATATTGTTCAAATGATTTAGAATTATCAAGAAATGATTTATAATAGTTTAAAAAAAATGTAACTTAATTTAAGAGGAATACAATTTATTATTAAATTTATGGCATCTTTATTTATCAAATACAATACAAAAATTTCCAAATACTTCACTTTTTTTTAGAATATATAAAATTATCTAATATCTTTTAGTATAAGTTTTATTAATTGACCATGTCAATTGTTCTAATTTACTATTAGTTAATTCGAATTTTAAAATATACATACATACCTATATGATATGATAGGTTCTCAATAAATTTAAATATATTAAAATAAATTTTATTGCGATTCACAGATATGTTAGATATTTATTACGATATGTTAAACATATTTTTATGTATAATTACATATATAAAATTTCTACATGGGAACAATTGACATGCTTCATATCTTAAGTACATACTTCTTCGAATATATATCTAATATTGCCTACGGGGGAACCAATAGTTTAAATAAATATGCATTATTTTTTACAACTGCAGTATATATGTATAAACAGACAAAAATATCAATTTTCACTCTAACAAATCCTTAAAATCTTCAGCACAATTCGTAATAGTAAATACAATATAATCATAATAATAAATATAGATACAAATACTATCTATCAGGTTCCACATTTTTAAACGATAAAACTGCTATATGTACAACACACTATATATATATTTTTTATAATATGTATGTTATAAGTCAGATATTACTCGAAATAGATATGCAACCATTTCATATTTTTCTGTTAAATTTAATTCTCAAGATATGTCACTAGCATACAATTTCACTTGACATTCTATCCTTTCGCTAAAAACCTACTTCAATAATATTTGGTAATATAAAAGGAAAGATATGTTTATCAATAGTGTTACCAAGTTTTTTTTTTTTTAGAAAAAAAGCGAACTTATATGGCAACCTACATTACAATCTCTTCGTTTTCATTTTAAATATTGGCAAAGCTGCCGTAGATATGGCTCTAATATATCCTACTCTATCCTAGGATGAACTGAAACATGCATTACAGTCTGGCAAAATTTTTAGAAGAGAACAAGTTTCTTAGCGAGCCATCTGTAACTAACTTCACAAACTCCAGAATCTTTTTTCTGCTATTCAGTCGAACATGAAAAATATTGACGAGGCAAGTTTTAACGATGTTAAAAGGATGTCACATTCTGAAATTGGAGGAGGAATTAGGATAGAAATCTGTCCAAATGCTATCAATGAACTAGATTGGATAAGATTACAAGAATACATTACTCAGAGATTGATGCCAGGAATCGTAATTATTGTTCTGCTGAAAATATTTTTTACCATGAAGTTACTTGCAATTCAGCTACAGTTTGTATACCCACTGCTTCTAAATATAGTCTACAAGCTGAATGAAAGAAATTGACAGCACAAGAGGAAACTATTTGATTCAAAAAGAATTTTTTTGTTTATCAAGCAAAAAATTGAAACTACCGATGATGAAAATGAAAAGATTCTTTTCTGTATGAATGTAGGCACATGAAAGTAAAGAATTGAATGCCCAAATATGGAATAAAAACTTCTAAATTAGCATTTTACTAGTTTTAACTAACAAGGAAATTGAATCTGAATCTCTCTAGAAGCATCCCAGAGAAGTGTAAGATAATTAAAATTATTGAGCAAACGAAAGAATTCATGTTCAAGAAAATTGAAATCTTTAAACGAAGATGTGGCAGCTATACTTGTTGTAATCTTGTTGGTACTTGTAAACCTCCAAGTAAATTCTGATGTAAAATGACCTGAAATTGGAATAAAATTGAGTCACCCAACCGGCTAGCTTGCGTCAGTATGCATATGAATCTCAGCAGCAGAATAGATTACATCTAATATCGACCAAGATTATAGTCTAGACTACTTTTGCAATAATTAGGTTAGTGGCTTCACTTTTGGTATAAAATTTCTACTCAATCTTTAGTTCCAGAAACTGTCTGCGGAGTTTAACAACGGTTCCTAATCTCTTGGGTAAAGATTAGATTATGCGATTACGAATTTAGGTTCCAAGAAAGTCAAAGTTTCCTCTGTTGAGGATCAGGAGTGCGTCAATCCAATTTCAAACCACTTCACGAGTTGGTTTTGGAAGCAGTTTACCTGCTTGAGGGCTGGATTTTAAACGCAGCCTAATAAACCTTTTCAAAATCAGGCTTCACAAGAACAAAAACAGTGCTTAATTAGATTATTTGCCTTCAAATCCAACTTTCAACAAGCGAACATAGTGCTTTTGCAAAACTGATGAAGCGACCTCTATGTCTGTATGTATACATGATTCTCACATATTGCTTGCACAAATAAAACATCAGGCTTAGTTTATATACATACATATCTCGTCACGATATGCAAATAGCATTAATTAAGCAAGTTCGCAACTAAATTTAATCTCCAACGCTAGATAGCGCGGACCAGTTGCATCTATCCCGTATTTAATCTTTGATACACGTTTGCAGAATTGTACGAAATATCATCTATTCTGTCAGCGTAGAATTATGCGAAATACGAGGCCATAGATTTGGCCAAATTCGCTTAAACGAGCCAATAATGAAATATGTAGGCAGCCATCTGTTATAGATTAATTAGAGTCTCGTTTAATTATAAACTGTCAAAGGATTGATGGATGAAGATGAATTTAATATCTTTTGGAATCTTGCACAATGTTGTAATTTTAATAAGTAGATGAAGGGGCGCGCTTTTATTCATGTTTAATCCTTATTATTATCCTTCCTTTAATATACCCACAAATTTTGAAGCAATATAAGTAATTAAAATGACTACGAGCAGTATACAATTTTGTTTTAAAATATGTATATACAAAATTATAAATTATAACACAAAATTAGGATGTTTTGTATAGTTTCAATAGTAAAACGTTTAAAAATATACAATAATAAACAGTCTTTAAGAAAGGAAATACAAAATACCTACTTCGGAATGCTGAATAATTGAGCACATCATTTTCATATTTTTGTTTATATAAAGAATACACATTAGATAGTAAGTAGTATAAGTCTTAATTAAAAATCACATTTTATACATTTTCTTTCATTATTCTTCGGATGATCTCTCCTGCACAATAGTAGATATACAGTTATTCTCACAATAACAATACCATTATTATTAATTATAGCATTATATCATTTATTAATCAGGAATGTTCGTAGTATTATTGATACTTATATACAGAGATTATTTTTATGTTGAAAACGTAGAAAACAGTTTTTGTTGAATCACTGGAGTTAACACCGACATATTTAAAAATTATTAATTATCCAATTTGTCATCAGCATAGTTACTACATATTTTCCTTTTTTTCTTTTGGAACAACATCTATCTATAACCGTATATTTGCGATCACAACTTTTCCGGATCGTAATTCTCTAGCAACCATCTCTGATGGTACATCTCCTGATTGCAGCGTTCCATGATCAGTTTAGTTCTTGAGTCGTTTATGCCGAGGCATTTATCACTGCTGCCGTGTCTCAAGAGGTTCGTTTCGGCATCGTATTCCCAATATTGATTGCCCTTGGAACCGTGACATGGATACAGTATCACGTCTTGACCGCTGTAATCCAGGCAGGCGTCGTCCCTCCTAATCTCGCCGGTCTTGCTCAGCATCCAGTACTGAAAAAGACGTATTCGGAAAAGATGTTAATAACGAAATTGAATTGTTATGCTTATGTGTCAGGCATGCAAGGCGTATGTGTGTTGTGTTTTCTGTGTGGGTGTGTGTGTGTAGTGCGCGTGTTTGGGTTTTATGTGTGTTTGAGTTGTGGTTGAGTGTGTGTTGGTTTTCTTAGACATGTATGTGTTCGTATCTATATACAAATGTTTGACTATAGGTTCAATATAACCTCCACCACCTATAGATTTAATACGAATAATTATGTACAATTCTCTAATTATCCAGTAAATAAAGAGTATTTTAATAAGGGGAGTGAATTGAATATAGCCCGCCAAAATATAGGCTTACGATTGGTTTGTTGTCGGTCATGTTTACACTGCCAAAATTTGGTATTTTAGCGACGCCATATTGTAGACACAGCTGATTGAGTAAATACATATTATTCTATTATCTTTTTGCGTTTTTACTGCGTTTAAACAAGAACCATAATTTGTATTCAAGAACTCGTAATTATATATGGTTCCACGTGGCTCGAATTGACCAAAAATCAGTTTTTTTGAAGCAATTTGTTCAAAAATTTAGTCATAATAGAACTATAACGGAGCCTCAAGTTGCAGTATTTGCCAAACTACCATTACAGCTTCTGCTGCGTATTTTTGTTACCACTGTGACCACTATGTTTGTCAACCTAAATTACTCCCCAGAAAACCTACAACTAGCTCTTCAGCAGATTCAAGCAGATATAATGTGTCTAATACCAAGAAAAAATGTCATCTTGTCCCCTTTTGCATATGTAAATATTGTTTTTAATTTATCGGTGCTCCTTTGTAGATGTTCGTGCACATTTGTATGCAAATATTGGCAAACAGCATGTGTAACGCGTGTTTGTAGTAGATAGTATATGTATATGCACAGTCTCGCTAACGCGAACGATATATGCCAACGTACCCTTGAAAGAATTCTCGTGCCACGTAAAGTATAATTTATGCCTTATACATGTGATAATATTACAAAAATTTACTAAAAAAGGATTGGGTTATCCTGCCATGATCTAAAAACTTTTTAGGGTTGTTTCCTCAAATTAACTTCTTCAAGTTTTAACATCTTAAAGACTTCAAATTGTTTATTGTGGCAAGCATTTTCGGGTGTATTATTGGCAGCAGTAAATGATTAAGTTACATTAAATTAATGCTACAATGCTTCATAGTGACCTATGCCACTCTAGTATGGTGGCCAAAATCCACGAAAAAGACCTCCAACAAGATGCAAAATCAGAATCATTAAAAAATCAATTGGCAGTAAATCTGTCAACTTGAATCATAAATAAGCATTGAGGGTGTTATTTTAAAGCCATGAAGAATGGAGTTCTAACGGAACAAAATTAAAGGAAGATCCCAAGTGTGGTTTACAAACTCTTTGGTTGGGATTTCAACTCGCACTCATGAATTGGGGTTTATTCTTTAAAAACCTTTAGAGTTATCCAACGAGTTTATGCTCGAGAATGCTGGAACAAAGAGGTGACAAAAGTAAGCATGTACATTAATCTGCACCAATAGCTACCTTAGCTATACCTAAACGGATAACCGTGTTTTGATATCTCACTAACGCTTAGTTGTATAGTTCTCCGGTTAGAGTGCATGCTTGCACTAAAGGTGTTAATTTATATGACTGAGCATCATATCCACTATCACCTACCACTAAGTTTTGATCATATAGAATCTTGTGTTGACCTTAGCCAGAGACAAACTATAGTTAGAATTTTCATAGTGAAATTGCAAAGTTTCTGTGTATTGTTGAGGCCACAAATCTTGAAACTTTCTAGACTACCCTCCCGGAAATAGATTTATTACACCACACCCAATTATCATCTGACTATATCTCAAACTTATCTGGTCTATTTTTACATTCTTTTGGTCAATAAGGCCACATAACTACAGGCAAAAGTTTACCAAAATTTTCGTTATCAGTTAATTCAGCTCCTAACCTAAACGGCCGATTTTTGCCGTTTAGTAGGAAGAGAGACAGACTTTACCTAGAGGCTCAAGTTTTATTTCACGCAACCTCACTTTTGGGTGGGGGTAAACCTTGCCTGCTGCTCGGCTAAAAGGTCCAAGAGTACCTCTGATATGGCTTTCAAGATATAGCAACGTTGACGGAACTACTATGGCAGTGTCTTCTGGACAAACTTAAGCAACGAAGTCTTGTCAGATACCATCGAAGACAAATTAGCAAAGTATGCTGAGATATATATACATACATCGATTTTGCAAACTTACTACTTAGTTTGCTGAGCATATACTTTATAGTTGCAATGATGGTGGTGTTACCACTAGGACCACTATATCTGTCAACCCAAATTACTCCCCAGAAAACCTACAAATAGCTCTACAGGAGATTCAAGCAGATATAATGTGTCAAAAACCTAGAAAAATTGCCATATTGTTACTATTTATATCTGTTTAAGTTTTTGGGACATAAAGAAGCAGAATGGAAGTAAATCAACTTTGTTGGATTAGTACTTTAGAAAAGTGGGAGTTTGGGCTATCCAAGCAGGAAGTCTAAAAGCTAGTTGGCAAGTTTTCAAAACAGGACAAATTTGGGAATACTCCAAATTGATTTGAAAAAGTTCTGCCTTCCTTCTTCAATTTCAGGAAATTTGTAAGAAAACTTTCTTAAATTTGAATCCTCGTACCAGTTATCAAAAGAAGACTGCCCTGCGTCCATGTTACTAGTGCGGCAGTTCGTGAAAGTTCAATTGTCTCATTGTAATATGTCATTGTGATGTCTGGATTTAATGGCAAGCTTCCTAAAAATATCATGGGGTGCCATTACTAAAAGCGATATTATTGCACCAGACAAAGTTATAAAATGAAGGCCATAAAACAATTAACGTCTATGCTTGACCACCCACCGGTGGAATTTTCTTTGACCTTGAACTTATGTACGGCGAAGAGTTCAAAGTTCATTGCGACTTTTACCTTTCTCTCTATCTATTAGATACTTAAAGGTTTGTTGAGGTCCTATCCTGCTTTTGAAGAAAAAAATGGCATTTTCATTGAAATTTTGGAAACGTACTAGGCCGTGAAGTGTGGCTAAACCCTACAAAAATAAGTCAAAATATTATTATTTTACGTTAATTCTTACGTTAGAAAATGTGTAAAAACGTGGACAGTACGGGTGAGAATACTTAATAAATATTTGGCGAATATTGAAATTAGCTGGATTGGATCCCAATCCTATTTTCATTACAACATTATTAAATGATGAAATTTTTTAAAGTACTGGTATGCTCTTAATATCCTCAACAAACTTGCTACGCTTATTAGATACGATTTTACACCAACCCGGCCTAACGCGTCGTTAGTTCTTTTCTTCTTCCTACTCAACGACGACCTTCCATTTTCGACGCGTGAAAATCTCAATTTGTATAATTTCAAAAGGCAGTCGAGCACACCTGCGACTCAAAACTTCCTCCCTTAAAAAAAGGAGGAGAAAATTGAAAATTTTTATCGTACGCTGTAATATAATACTCCTCTACTAGGCTGAGTTGCCGATATACAATTATATAAGAAACATTAATAGCACGCAGTATATGTAAGGCTGAAACCTTCTGTTAATGTAGAAAGTTTCGTAGTATAGAAAGCGGTTTATTACGGCTATAAATTAAACTCAATTTCCAGCGGAACGGTTTTTTTTTT
>ML218607.1:0-11307 GCA_004785975.1 Popillia japonica
TAACACGATATGTATGTATGTGCGGTTGCTTTTATATTTTAGTTAAAGAGAAATCTGTGTATTGTATGTATGTTGTATACATATATTTAGTACTATTACATTCAGTAACTGTACTATACTGTAATTCAGAAATAGGACTAAAGTATTTAGAATTATGTGTGCACAAATCAAACATATTTTGCTAGAGTTTGCTTGCAGGTAAAAGATTGAAGTACGATGTATCGAACGAAGGTTAATTCATAAAAGAACTGTTTAACAAACATGTTTTACTATAACAATGTAAAATAAGCTCATTAATTAGATATTTAATAGACTACTACCAATTTAAAAGTCATGAAGAAGCAGTTTATAAACTGAAAGTGGCGGAAGGGAGATAAGAATGTGGGGAATGTTGGATTAGATAATGTTACAATTTTAGAAACAATAGTGCCATCATTAGTTTCTATGTAAACACACCAGAAAATAGATATGAGATCCTGTATAGACAATAAACGACCGATTTTGATAACAGTTAGGAACGGGCCAATAATTCTTCCACCAAGATATTTTGATTCAGGTTTTCGCGTATTTAACTGAGTATATTCAAATCTATGTATTATTTGAGATGGTAGCATTTAATCCCCACTTTTCTTTTTTCACTAACTAACTTTTAACATTTTGCTTTGTATATTTGCAACTTCCAATAAGCAGGGGTACCGTCACTATATATATACTAGTAGATAGGCAGTTTGCTCAATCACAGTACAGTCGTGTTCATATGTGTTAGGCACCCCAAGAAATTATGAATAACAATAGAATAATATTAGTAGCTTTATAATATAGACTCTGTAAATATTTTATTAATATTTTGTCGACCCTCCTTTACATTTTAACAATGCTTGTACTCGGGAAGGCATTGAAGTTACCTGTTTTGAACATACATACTTCTAGTTTTATTTTCTGCCACTCTTCAACAATTCTTTGTTGTAGGTCAAGTGACTTACACTGATGTGTGTGCACATTTTTCTTTAAAATGGGCCACTGCAGTTCTGTTGGTGACATATCCGGGGATTGTGACGGCCACTCTAATAATTTTATATGACTATCCGCAAATCACTCATGGCTTAATTTAGAGGTGTGACAGGGCGCGTTATCCTACTGAAAATATTCGTCTCGGTTGTTGGCTTGAAGTTTTGTGACTGACGGATTTAAAACTTGGCTTAACGTTGTAGTATATGAAGTGCTGTTCATTCTTCCACTGTAAATAAATACCTCTCCAACCCCCGAGGTCGCCATACAGCCCCAAATCATAACACCTCCTCCGCCATATTTAACGGTTGGTATTATACACTCCGGATTATACTCTTCACCTTTTCTACGGCGAATATACTGGACGCCAGAATGAACGAAAATCTGAAATTGCCGTGTGAAAAATATGTAAAATATAATTTCATGTACATATCACAATTCTTATATAATCGTGTTTTATTGTTATATAAAACTAACGTTAAAGTTTATATTACATACTTCTACATTGCATTCGTCCGACCAAATAACCTTCGCCCAGTTATTACACGTCCAATCTTTATAATTTTTCGCCCATTCGAAGGGTTTCTTTTTGTTCACTTCAGAGAGCCACGGCTTGTTTCTTGGTTTGGACCCCCGTAGACCAAATTCTCCTAATCTTCTTCGAACGGTTACCGCTGAAATTGATATTCCCAAAGACTGATTTAACTCTTTGGCGAGATCTTTTGATCCTTATTTTCTGTTTCGCAGACACATTCTTTGTAACAGTCGATCTTGTCTAGGCGTAGTATTTCGATTTCTACCGGTTTTTGGCCTGTTTTGATAAGATCTCGTTTCCATGTAACGTTTTAAACTTGTTTGTACTGCACAACGTGAGCATTTTATATTTCTTGACATTTGCACTTGATTAAATCCTTGCGATGTGAATAAACAATTTGCGCCCTTTTACCTTCACTTAACTCTGATTTTCTTGGCATTTGATCTTTTACTTAATTGTAAATCAGACCCAACAAGTCTACAAATTTGTTGCATACACTGAAACTACTGCAGTGTTACTGGTATACGTACATCTTTGAACTAGAAGTGGGAGCAACTCCCTAAAACCGATGGTGAAATTCAAATGGTGAGTAATATACTTATTAATGTAACGCCCAGATGCAATGCAGGGCAGAAATTTGTTGGGTGGTTGACGAGATTTAGTAAATACTGAATTTGTTTAAGGTGCCACACATATGAACACGACTGTATATACATTTTACTTACTTCTTTATTACCTCCCTATATCTTACCACAACATTTTTCTTAACTAATGCTAGAATGCAGCTAATCTGCCTTACTAGATTATCGGTCACTTCCATTATTCATAATCATATATCAGTAGATTCGCCGTATGGATTCGCCTTCAGTTTTCAAATGCGCCGATAAGGTTCCCGGAAACTGACAAGATTTCACCTTGTAATGGAAATTTTCATGGCAGTATTAAAGACAATTACAGTCCTAAATTTGAAGAATGCACAATACGTATTCTGTTCAACACTGAACTACTACTAAACTACTCTGTAACCAACCAAGTAATTTGTCAGTTGGTAAACATGTTCACATGTTCTACTTGTGTATTTGATTCGATACATATTTTGAGGTAGGTATTTACGACGGCAGACGTGATAGGGGTTAGGGATTAGATAAGTCGTTTAGCAGGAGATTTGTATATCATTTTCTTTCTTTCCGTTCGGGATTTTTCGTTATTACTTATTCTTTTCTAATTTCTTCATTTTCGTTACTTTGGGTATACATATGTATATCAGATCCTTTTTATTGTTTGTTTGGATTTTTTCATTTTTTACCTTATACTCATATTTTTATTTTTGTATTATTTGCGTCCCTTTTGTCATAGTTTATTATTTTTTTTATTCATACGGAAAATTGCGTGTTCTTTATTCAAAAATTGGTCCTTATTTTGAAATATTGACCCATCTGCATCACATGTAATGATGAAACGAATTAAATTGAGTGTTTATAGCTTTCTTGTTTTATATTCAGCAAAAGGACGACTATGCATTTACGTGGTAGTTTTGTTGTTGCCAGTTCAACAGTAGTAATGTGGTTGTTTTTATATTTACCAGAAATATTAAAAGCAGATCTAATTTTATCGTATAACTCATTACACATGTATGTCCGCTTGAGTATTTGCAGTATGGTAAAGCAATGTGACTGAAATAGATTCTGCAAAATTGCGATTTTTCTGTAGGTATACTACAATGTAAACCAAGTGAAGTAAATGTTTTAGTATACGAATAAAGTTACATTATGAATCTTATATCAGAGTTAGAGATTTTGTATCGGAATTTCCCCATTTAAAAACTTAAAAAACTGGTGGAATCTAAACTATTATTAGCAATACTCGTATACTTATAACTGATTCACATTCAATGGATATACCGCATATTTTATTTATAGCTGTTTAATGGTGCTGTAATTATAAATTTTAGTATATTCCAAATCTATTATATTTTATAATGACACGATTCCCACTATGGATTACGAATTTTGGTTTTTGATTTTAAATCTTATTATTATCTTTGTGTATATGCTCAGTGAAATGAAGATTGTGGGACAAACGGTTAAAGATAAAAATATATAAGTATGTTTATGTTTAATTTTTCATAAATGCAGAAACTTTACATTCTTGGCCAGCTAGTATAATTTTTAAACTTGCGTTCGGAGTTTTTGGACAAGAACTTTTATAAAGAATACATTTTTACAAAATATTTATACTATACAGTCCTTCTCTCTGCAATGTTGTTCCTTACCTGTGTCTAGGTTCCGGGGATAACTATTGGATAGCTAATTCTATTATTTATTTACTCAAAGATTATTAAATTTATAACAGCTGACGCGAAGATTTACTTAGGGAATTTAATGGAATTGCAAGCTTTAAAAATTAAAATATACTTACATATATTGAAAAGAAAAAAAATAGTTACATTTGCTAAGCAATTAAGTAATTCTAATATGATATTTTAAGTTAAGCCAATTTCTATTATTATTTATTATCATGTGGTACAAAAACACTGACATAACTACTAAAGCATCTAATATAGCCACTTATGCTTACCAAATAATAGTTTATTGGCACTATTTTTAGGCAAAATTTAAAATAATATGTTTAGTTGTATATTCTGGTAACGCAGTGAATGTGATTTACATGTGGTGAAATGAATAAAATCTATGGATAAACTAAACGTTGACGTTATACCTCTGATGACAAATATGCTATTGTCAAAGTAACATACCACTATATGTTTCTTGGAAAGTGTGTTACACTAATAATTTTCCTGGCTGGCTTGCTTGTAAATTTTATATTTCTATCTGGTTTAAGAGTTATATTCAAACTCAAAACTTTAACACTTTACACACTTTCGTTTGTACTTTAAAGGAACCTGTTGCAAGAATGTCAACTCCTTTGGCGATAAACTTGAGTTAAACTACTGACACAAAAGCTCTAAATAAATGCGATTTCTATTATTAGAGCACACACTATTGTATTGCATACAGATATAGAATCCTGATTATGTCACTAATTTCGCCGAAGTACTTCCGCGTAGCCGTAGTGAATTCATTTCTCGTCATATATTATCGTTACAACAATAAATTTCTATTCTTAGTAATAGAGTTCCGCGGTTATAAACCATGTTTATTCATTCATTCGAGCAATTACAATGTTGGACGTTGCAATTGTAGACTTTGTGACTGTTGACGATTTGATACAATTAGGTATCTATCAAAATAGTAGTAGGTACTAAATAACAGTAAATTGCATATATTGCCAAGAAGAAATTAAACCAGTATAATATTTTTGGCATTCCAATCACAATAGAACAGAAAAGATTCGAAGCCAACTTATATTGTTCATTATGTCTAAAAATATTTACGAAATATTATGATGAGCGAGCTAACTAAAAATAGAACCAGAAATCTCTGCTATAAAATAACGTAGAAGCTATAATAAAACAAATTCTAGATAATAAATTACAAAAGCTAAATAATGAGACACTTCAATTCCTTGTGAAGGTTACGTTTTATGTTAGCAGTGTTTTTAAAGCATATCACAGTTGTTTCTTCTTCATGTAAGTGTTTATGAAAGATTGGCAGTAGATGACACAATCTATTCGCTAGGTCATTTGCAATTGCGAATAAAAACTTTGCAAAATAAAGTTAAAAATTGTATCTGTACGGAATTCAGACTGCGAGCATTTTCAAGAAACCGGAACATGCATGTTTATGAATTTTAGCAGAAGTTACTTAGCTTTATTATCTTCGATCCTGTTGCTGATGAAACAACAAAATATGCTAACAAAAAATATGAAACGTATTTTTAAATTTTTCACTGGAAAATGTAAGTGGTAGTAGCAATATTCTATTGTCAATATTGAATTGATATGTTAAAATTTTGATATGCCATATACATATATGAAAATGTCATACATGAACCTTCAACAAATACTAATACAAGCTGAACCGCACTTTTTAGCAATATAATCTAAATGTGTGATATACAGCTAATAACACACTAAAGAAAAATTAGGCAATCCAAAAGACAAAGTAGAAATAAGACAAAAGTTTGGAATTTACAAATTGCATGCAGGGATTGTGATCAATTTTATATTGGACAAACTAAAAGATTAAAACCAGATATATGCAGCCCATTTTCGGTTTGGAAGAGTTGAGACTTCTGCAGTAGTGGAACATTTTATTAGGAACGGACACCATATCGAGAAAAATGATCTCAAATTAGTAAAAGCAATTAATTCTCCGAGGGAACTTGATGCTCATGAAAGCCTGCACAGAAGTAAATACGAGAATCTAATTCACTGAAAACCAGCACTTCTAGGTAATTTGGTCTTGTTCAAAACTCTCGGGAAGGCCGAACGTCCTTAACAAGTGTTAGTGATCGTCGAAAGACGTGTGCCAAATTAATTTAAAAGCTGTGGTGTTTGGGGTTTCCGGAATTTACCTGTAAGAAAAGTATATATCTTGTTGTCAGAATTGTAGATATCTACTGTGAATATGATTGTCCTTTACCTTAGAAATTGTAGTTCATTTTAGAAAATAGGATTTTATTAACAAATTACTACTACGATTATGTGTATTACGTTTGACTTTCTGGCCAGAAGAGATATTTCATCGACGGAATTAAGAGATATGTCTAATAATAGAAAACAAACAGAATACGTAGCAACTAGAGCATAGACTTGGCAATTTTGTAATGTGGATCATACTAATTTAGTTCCATCTCATAAATCGAGTGAGATAGAATCATTGATATTTGCGTGCATGAATACTATACTGAACACGGAACAATTTTTCGTCTATGAAGTGAGTATTTTAATTTTCTTGCGGGGAATAGGGAAACTCCACTTGATAAGAGATTCGCTCGAATACATAGCTACCAGATGTACTCCAATTTAATTCATAGTATCTACTAATATCTCTGCCTTTTTGCGTATAGCTTCCTAACCTGATATTTTTGAATATGTAAATAAATGTTTATTTTACTCTATGAATGCATTTGTTTACGAAGCACCTTTGCTGCTCTATGAATTGCACATGTGGTCTTTTCACAAATATTTTGTTTATAACAAGGTCACATTTACTAGGTACAGATTTTATTCATTTCGACCTGTTTTTTTTTCGTAAGAATCAGGTGTTTTTGTTTTTTTCATTACAGAAACTTTCAATATTAAAGTATAACGACATGGTATTACCTAATGATGTGGTAATTAATAATTTACTATTTGAGATCGGGTTTGTAGTTAATAGTCTTTTCTATTTAAATACTTCGTGATGGGCAGGACTAAAACTGAGAATAATAATGTATAGAATAAATTACTCTGAGCAAGTTTATGAACTAAAATCAAATGAATATGCTACGAGATCTCGCTAAATTTAATGAATATTATAACGAACAATATGTAAGAATCAAAAGTCAGTACCTCCATGTATTAAAAATAGAAAGCAAAAATTTTATGATCAACAAATTCGAGTCTTATCTAATAAACCCAAAACAGTTTGGAGTATTGTCAACAGCTTTCTTGATAAACGTACGAAAACGAATGACATTAGAATAAAGATCAAAAATAATATTACACTCTCTGACGTTACAGTGTCTAATGCTCTTAACTAACACTTTACTACCTTTGGCACAAGTGCCAGTTCCTCTTCTGCTAGTTTTGAATTTTTGTATGATCTTGTACATTTGAATTATAAATCTTTATTCTTCCGTCCTTTGTCACTGGCAGAAGTAGACACATTAATCGATAATTTAAAATGTTCGAACTCCAGTGGTTTCGACAATATTCCAAATAACTTAATAAAAAAATGTAAACAAAATTTAAGTAAACCATTAATGTATATCATTAACTTAATCTTGTCAACTGAAATATTTCCTGAAAATTGTAAATTAGCCATCGTGCAACCAGTATTGAAAAGGGAGGATCCCAATGATTATAATAATTATAGGGCAATTAGTCCATTGACAGGTTTTTCTAAACTTTTTGAAATGGCTATAGAAATGCAATTGTCCGCATTTTTTACAGAAAACAGTCTTCTATCACCAGCATGTCAGCATGGCTTCATAAAATCAGGAAGTACTCAAACTGCGCTATGTAACTATCATTATAAAATTGTAAAAGCTTTGGATGACAAGGAGTTTGTCGTAAGATTGAATATTGATTTGAGTCGTCTTTTTGATATGGTCGATCATGAGTTTTTATTATGTAAGTTGGATAGATATGGAGTAAGGGGACTGGCAGGTAACCTGATAAAATCATATCTAGCTAATAGATATCAGTGGGTACGTGTCAATCAGGTGTGTGGAGATAAATTTTAAGTTAATTGCGGAGTACCACAAGGTTCAATTCTGGGTCCGTTGTTGTACGTTATTTTTGCAAATGACCTTCCTGGTTTTTTGTCACAACTTTGCCCCGGTGTTGATGTAATTTGCTATGCGGACGATAACAACATTTTAATACACAATAAAGACTTTGAATGTATTAGTAAAAATGTTTCAAAAATTTATAAATCCGTAGTGGATTGGATTACTAATAATAAACTTGCTTTGAATGTAGATAAGACATCTATTATTTCTTTTACTCTAAATAGAATAAATCCTCATATTTTGCAACTGTGCGACGATAATAACATAGCGATATATCAGTCACAAAAAATCTTGGGTATTAGTTTCGATTCAGAATTGCGTTGGGATGTGTACACAGACGATCTATGTAATAAACTTAAACAACATTGCTATGCACTAAAATTTATTTCACAACACTGTAGTAGATATATATTGTTAGTTGTATACCACTCTACGATAGAAAGCCTCATAAGGTATGGTATCATGAACTGGGGTAACAGCTCTCATGCTGCCAGAGTATTTTTACTTCAAAAGTATGCAATAAGAATCATTGGAAAATTAAATAGAATTCAATCGTGTAGACTTGCCTTTCAAAGTCTGGGTTTACTGACTGTAGCTGGCTTATATATTTTTGTTACTTGCTGTTATGTATTTAACAATTTGAAAATGTTTTTATCATTGCAAACAAACCATTGCTACAATACTAGACACGGGTATTTATTACAACCAGCTAGCCATCGCACTACTCAGTATCAAAGAAGTTTTATATTTCAAGGGTGTAAATTATATAATAATTTAAAACCAGAAATTAAACGGTCTCCCAACCATCACCTATTTAAAAAAAACTAACGGAGTTTCTCCTAGAAAAGAACTGTTACACCATAGATGAATTTTTTATGTAAAACATTTTTATGTCGAGTTATTAAATTATTATATATATACAGGGTGTCTATTTAAGACCGCGGTCTTTGATTGTAGCTATATCGTTAACTCAATAGAAATTCTGATTGACGGTAGGTTAATGAGGATAAAAGGACCACATTTTAAATTTAATTTGACTTATAAAGGCTGTCCCAAACAACCGTACAACGTAATTATCATTTTTTTTTTAAATTGAATGACCTACTTTTTTCCATTGAACTGAGTGTACTTTCAGATGTTTTATTTACCCCTAAAATAATTTTGCTTTAAAATGCGACGTTGCCAGGTTATTGAATTTTTTATATTTTTTTGCCGAAATCACTACTTTAGTTAAACTTTAATTCCTCCGTCATTTTTCATTTATTTTCAATGAAATTTTGAGGAAAGTCTAAACTGGCATCATTTTATCTTATAAGAGTGGAATGTTATGTGTTTATTATACAGGGTGTCCAAAAATATTATTTGCATATCAATATCTTCAATTCTATTTTATGCCGTTTTCTTAAATGGAATGCCCTCTATCTAGTAGTATGTATCGATAGAGTATTGATTTACCTTTAAAATGATATCAATATTTCCACTTTTATCTTTTACTATTTTCTTTAAATTCCAATTAAATAAATAATTATCCATATTTTTCATGCATTGTTTATAATAATTAGTGGGAGTTATTTTACTCTTGCCGTAAGTTAAACAAAATTGTTTTCTAAAACCCTTCATTATCGTAAAACAACATAACGTAACAATAATCACAAAATGAAATGATTTATTATTGTTATTGGTGAACGTTTTGGGAACTCCTTAGTTAGGAGTGTATGCGCAAAAATATTCAAACAATAGACATCCTGATGAAAGAATGCTGCAGACAATAAAGAATGAACTTAATCCTGCTGGGAGTATAGTTTATGGAAAAAAGAAACAAAATAAAAATGATTGAAGAAGAGCAATTGATAATCTGCTTGGTAGTGAGAGAGCTCTTAATAACTATTTAATAGGAATTAAAAAAAAATCATGCTTCTGACAAATATGAATCGAAATAAACAACCATAAAAGTATTCAGAACTTATTTATGGTCGGGAAATTTTGAAGAGATTTAGGTTTTGTGCTACGAAAATAGAGATATCAACGTGACCTACTTAATAAAAGAACTTTTATATTAAAATTTAAGGTACAAAAATTATTGAACTTTGTATGAAATACTAATAATCTTTGAAAATTTTAGAGCAGCAGCTGCTCAAAATGTCTACCGTTTTGCTGCAGACACAAATCAAATCTACGTAACAGATATGCTCTAACTTTTTGAAACATAGCAGGGGTAATACGTCTGAACGACTGTTGTATACGTTTCATCATGTTTGCTCTTGTTGTGGGTTCAAAACGATACACATCTGATTTAACAAATCCCCACAAAGAAAATTCATAGTCGTTAAGTCTGGCGATCTGGGTGGCCATGCAAATGCAATGGGACCTACAAAAGAAAAAAATGAATAAAACAAACAGAGGCCAGTTGGTATTAATAACAAACCTTGTCTGCCAATCCACCTCTCTGGAAATTGTTCCGATATATGCTCCCTGACATTTGCGCTGAAGTGAGCTGGTGCACCATCAAGCTGAAGCCACATTTGCTGTTTTACAAAGTTAGGAAGATGTTCTGTTACCCGGGGAAAATCGTCCCTTAGAAAATTTAAGAATACTTCCCCCGTTACACTACCTTCAAAGAAATAAGGCCCAACCACAAAATCATGTACTACGCCGGCCCAAACATTGATGCTCCATTTGTGCTGAGAACTACCAGTATAAATTTTGTGGGCATTTGTGGTATCATAAAAATGAAAATTATGCCTGTTCACAAAACCGTTTCTGTGAAATGTGCACTCGTCTGTAAAGAGCACAAATTAAAAAAAAATCTCGTTTTCGGCTATTTGTTGCTGTGCCCATTGAGAAAAAGTAATTCTTTTCTGAAAATCATTCTCGGTAAGTTCTTGATGCAGTTGCATATGGTAGGGATGCAACTTACTTCACTGAAGAGAAGACACTTTCCAACGGATGATTTCTTTAATGCTAGATCTTTACTTAATTCTCTTAAGCTAATTTGTGGATTTTCTACCACCGCAAGACAGACCGCCAGTTGATTTTCTTCAAATCTTTGCTTTAGGGCCTGCAGTATTCTCTCGTCGGGATGTCTACTGTTCGGATACTTTTCCGCATACACTCGTGAAGCCAGAAGGCAGTTCCCAAAACATTCACCAATAGCGTAGATCATATTTACTAATTCTTGACGAGAGTATTTCATTGTGATTTACAAACAGCAATATTATTTACTAGTGTGTAGCAACTCGATGTTTACTTAGCAAACGTCAGAATTCACACTCGTCTACTTAATTGAAACCATGACAACAAATCAAACACGCGTAGTAATTACGCGTTTCCTTATTTGTGACACTTCAATTGCAATTAAAAAAAAA
>SMLS01068133.1:0-67721 GCA_004785975.1 Popillia japonica
ATACTCAAACTAGCGCCAATTTGACGACAAAACTGTTCAAGAAATTTGTTCCCTGTGCACCCATATGTACGAACCAAGAAAAAAAAGCATTTCTAAATGTTTTATTGGTTCTACTGCATTTTGTAGTGGTAGGTTCGAGAAATATAAAGTAGCTAATTCTGACTGTCATATAAACATTTTATTGCGCAATATACTCAAATTAACGCCAATTTGTTTTGCTCAAAGTGTAATATTTTTATTCTGTTATTGTCCGTTATGCATTTGCTTTGTAAGAGATGTGTAGCAAAATTTTAAGTCGTTATTTTTTAAAATGAGAGATTTGATTTTTTTTCTAGTCTAATGTTGAGCCTTGTTCCTCTCTGATCAATGTAGGAGCCTCTGTGGTGGCTACATTCCAGCTGATTCACACCTAGTTTGTCTAGATGATTATTAATTATTTTTGACGTTAAATAAAACATTGGAAAGTGTAATATTTGGTTCAAACTCTTTTGTTAAGTTACGTTTACCAAGTAGCTCGGCATGGATGCACTTATTATGTCCAAATAAGTTAATCACGTATATTCTTTCAACTGGTTTAGGTTCTGTTTTGGATCAGTTATCTATGAGTTTGGTATTTTAGCAGTTATTATTTGATACTAATTTATGATTTGTGGATTAGCATAAATGAGGATGTATAGTAGTATCTGTAACAGTAGGCTTAAAAAATAATAAATAATAATAAATTTACCGTTACAAGTTTAGGGGCAATAGTCATCTAATAATACCTCTAAGTCCAATAACCACTAATGTCAATTTTTTTATTGGACGTAGTAAAGCGTATCTTGTACGCTTCCAAGCAAACAATTGAATACTTACCATATGCAATTATAAATACTTAACTTGCTTGGTTTCTAGATTCATTTGCAAATGTATCTAATCTAATTACATATTGCGAAACCACACTATAAAAACTATCTTCTTATGCAAAAAATTTGATTCCATATGATAAACAATCTTGCCAGTTTAAATTAATCGAGCTAGCTAATCAATGGCTGCGCAAGATTGACAAAACAATAGATGTAATCATTTTACTTAACATTTTTTTTTCAGTATACAAACATAAATCTGTATTCCTTCCACTTGCATCTATAATCCTCGTTTGAAGGATCGTGGATGTTGTCAACTATTGTAATATCCGCAATTAGAGTAAAACAATATTCGATGCAAATTAATATGTCGCTGTTGCATAACCCACTCTTTATTACAGCTAACCTTGAAATGTCAAAGACTCCTTGCCTCACCTACTAATTACCGTAGCAAATTAATTTAAAAAGAATTATGATACTGTTTGGTTGGTGGACTATAATAGTAACTAATACAATTAAAATTAATAACCCGTAATTTTTAGGAAACATATTTTGCTTTGTATGTATATGATTAATCCTTTGTTTCTACTATTAACTACTGTAAATTTAGAAAGGAATTAACAGATATTTTTTTAAATTATTGGTCTCTAAACTTATATTGTATTATGTCACCTTTAACACTTGGCTGCCTTCCCGACTTAGCGGCTCTTATTTTCAAATATAAAATCAATCGTAATATGACAAAACAGTCTTTCTTGTATTCAGGCAATCTATGTTCGTATATATATGTATATATTACTACCAAGGTTAGTGAAAACTCTTACATTGTATTTTCGAAAAATTAGACATATTTCCAAATTTAACTACTTATAGAATTGTTGTCGTGTATTTAAACAAGTATAACAATAAGATAATTTAGAAAATATAACTTGTCAAACGTAAGCAATAAAAATTAAATGAATTTAGAGAAATATATCCGAAGAAAACCGCTTTTTTAGGCACAAATGTCTGTGTAAAACTGTAGATAGTCACCTGATTTTTAAAGTTTTCCAGTTGTATAGTTTCTGTAACGAAATATTGATGGAATTCTTTCCCAATTAGCTGGAACAAAAATATGTACATACATTTTTTTGTAATAATTTTGTTTATTAAAGCTTTAACGTTTTGAGGTAATTCTGTTTTTCTGTTGGTAGTATGCCTTTTTCGAATTCTACAATAAATTGTATTACACGAATTATTTAGTTTTTTTTGGCAATAGGCTAATTGAAAAAATTTTGTAATTTCTGCTGCACCATCTTATAACTCCCCAACTGATTGCATTCTAATATACAGGACTTGGTGATTGCTTTCATAACCTTTTAATACGACTTCCTGTAATAATTTCTGTAATTTAAGAAATAAGCTTTTTCCTATTGGTTTTCAAAGATTTACGTTTGTAAGTTTTTTTCCGCAAATAAAGCCAGTTTTTGTTACAAATTAGAACATTCTTAGTCACATTAGATACTTAAACAATAGGTTGCAGTGAACCAGACATGTGCTGTGAATCAAGTATCATAACAATCACTTTCAAACATCTTGGATCAATGTTTTTACATCTTAAACTAGTAAAAACACCTTTAGCATGAAAATAGCATTTCAGCAAAATAAGAAATTGAACTTTAAAGCTACGATAAAATTTATTATAAATCAGTGCTAACACTTTTACAGAGTTTAAACAGTACCACCCTTTTAATTTCTTTTACCCTGCAGTTGCGTTTTATTACATCTAATATAGTCTAAAGCCATAATAAGACTTGAAGTTCAACACGCATACACAACTTGGACCTGAAGCTTTTAGCGATACTGTACCCATAGATACCTCTTGATAGGCCTACAACACTATTCCTAGTCCGCAAGTTTGTATGGTATAGTAGCACGATAATTGCAGCGCCTAAAGCTGCAGAACAACGATTATTTTGTCTTGGAGTTTGGCTGCAAGTTAAACAACCTTCTGAAGTAAAACTCACTTAAACTTATTAAAAACTTTATACTTTTGCAGAAGCTTTAGTTTTGCTTACTAAAATATGTATTGCTTGGAGAACATAATCCACAAACCCACGTTTAATATATTCAATGGCATCAATCAAACCAACCGTTTTGAATCTATTGCTCTTACTAAAACCAAAAATGTATAGAAGCTTATTATCGCTTTATATTGGTTAATAACTATTGTTGATATTTTATATGGATTGTGCATTTAAAATTAGTTTATTTGTTCAAATAAGAATATCAATTTGCAGTAAGTATTATTGTGGAAATAAGAACATTTAATCAATTTATAACAATTTTAGCCGTTGTATGTAAAACCTATTATGTCAGAGATTAGAATGGTGGCATACTTTATTACATAGATATTTGAATAAATTATTAGAGAAAGGTGCATACTTTTATTTCTTTTATTCGGACGTAAAAAACATAATCTATACAACTAAATCATATCTCTTTTTTTGGATAAAATTTCGTAAACTGAAATAAAAACATTTCTAATTTATCACTCCACTAACTTCAATTCTGTCTATGCCAGCATGTCTATTATAGTGCGTATAAAAGCAAGATCCCAAAATAGAAATAATATATTAGCAAAGCTCTCGTAGGCTGCTAAAAATTCTAATCCTACACCTCATAGCGTTATAAATATAGAGCTGTGATTTCTTTGGGCTCTATTATACAAGATATAAAACTGCTGACAATGTCACATACATACATACATTAGTAAATACAATAATAGAGATTGAAAGGCTAGATACGAATCGGTTTGCTTGTATCATTTCTTGTATATATCTTAAGCTGTGTAGATAAGGAAAAAAAGTATTTGAATAACATGCTTTTAATTTATTTTATTTAGATCTAACTGTTTCGTAATACAGGAAAAAGTACGTTTAATTAATTCATCATCTACTGCGCTCTATTTAATGTAGGCAGATATTTGACAGCAATAAATTGTAATCCATTATATGTACATTGCGAAAGTAATATTCTTGTGGTGTACCATCTCCATGTTTAGACATTCGCGTGCATGCAGATTATCGGAGGAACTTTCTCTTGTAGTATGTGCGGAGAAAGAATGATACATTAAGAGATAAGCAAACGATGTGTTACTATTTACCATGCAAGGTGGTTTATTCAAGTGCAATTGCAAACGGAATTCCAAGAGCAAACAGGAGATTAGTATATTTCTAAACATGTCCGAAATATGTACAGTTACAGATATAATAAAGAAATTAATTAAAGACAAAATAACGTTTTACTTAACTGACTATAATTACACACAAAAATATCATGATAATAGCTTCCAAAACCATCTATGACGAACGGTACTAACAAGCAAGTGGAAAATGTAAAGAAAATAAGCGTTTCCTGTTTCATTACTGTTCAAACTGATACCCACTAGAAAAAAAGACTTGTTAAGTTAATTCAAATCATCGCTCCACCCTAATTGCAATGCCAGCATGGAGTCCCACGAATACTAAATTTTTATTGCGAAATGTTCTTGTTGTCATCAGCTTTAGAAAGACTGATGGAGAATAATAATAGTAATAATAATAAATTTATTAAATACAAAATAACTGTGTAACTACACATAGGAAGTTATTAATTTAATACAGTTAATATCATAAAATTACTTTAACCATGTATTATCTTTACAAAGAAGGACTGAGGAAAGAAATGTTTATAAAGGAATTGTAGACAGTTATTGGCGCTACCCTATTTGCAGAACTTGTAACTACTAATTTTAAGAGGATATAAAATGAAATCTTCTTAAAACATTGCATCACAAAATGTGGCACAAAATAATTAAGAACTTATTACAGAACAAAAAGGTTAAGATATTCGACTGAACCACCAAGGATTCTCAGCTGACTAATCATATAATTGTGAAAGTATGGTGATTTTTCGCCTATTTTGGAAACTCACGCCCCGTTAAGCAATTTTTAAATATATTGGACGTATCTGAACAGGAGCTGCTCTATGAATACAGTAATTAAGTCGAACAAATCAGAAAAGAATGTTGAAAAATTGTAAATTAATTACAACAAAATTCGTATTTGAAAGAACTTTACTTGAAATGTTGCGATTATTTACCATTTACTGTCACAGACGAGGAATATGTTGAGCTTTTGGACCAGACTGAGACTTATAGTGTAGAACACTGAATATTTTATAATCATTTGTATCAGCAATCGCAGAATTGGTAAATGACAGTGTGTGTGTATTACATCAATTGTTCAATAACTATGTATGTAGGTACCACCTCGTAAATATCAACGTTGATATGCAACGATTATTTTAATAGTTTCCACCAGGAAGACATTGTGTTATAAAAATAATAATACAATTGTTCCAACAGATATATATTCATACAAAAGAGAATAAACTTGACTAATTCGGCATTTTTCAATGTTTAATTACAAACGGTCAGATATACACTGCACCAGTTCAAGGTGTTGTTCATGTAAAATTTTAGATCATAATAATATATCTTGATGAAGAGTATGAAAATAAGAGGACCTAGAGTAGGATCTGTCATCATTGTAATAGACCTACCGCATTCTATAACGGATATACGAAAAAAATACTCCAATGAATGTAGGACAAAAGTCAACCAAATCTAGTTTTGTAATAGTAAAGAATGATCAATCATAGGAAAGGTTCGTCTATAACCTAGTTGAGATTCATTAAAGTCCGTGTCGGACAACCCTGGTGTTCCCCTTGTAAGTAAAATTTGTTAAATTATAAATAATTGACTTTTTCTCTCAATAATTCTTCATACTGAACTCAACCTCCACAGAATATCCGCTATAATCATTTGTTTGTTTACAAAAGACAGAAACGTGTGTGCTATTAAGCGATGTAGACTTGAGATTAATATAGAACTGAACAACTTACTAGCAACTAACTCAATAGCGTTTACCAAAGCATTGTAGCTGTTTACAGAAAAGCTGTCAAATAATTTGTATTTTATATTCCTTGATGAGAAGGTTTTGCTAGCATTAATTAGCAAAACAGCTGTATAAACAGAACTTCCTCGTATTTTAGAAATGCAGAATGCCGTTGACGAGCTGTCTAATCGTATTTATTATAAATGATGACACATAAGCCAACAACAGAAAATTTCTGTAGAATGCTAATATTAAAAACCTATGCACTTATGTATATCATAAACTTAAAAATGTCAAGCAACATAAGGTTATGAGATTGTAAACGATGCATGAATGCGAAGGTTTTGGATATTCATTTAATTTAGTATGGATTTAAGTATGTGGAACTACTAAATGGAATTGTTGACCAGAAAGATTAGTACCTTCTATTGCTTATGCAATTTCAGGCTTATCTAGGCATGCACATTTACATTTTAAAGCGAGTATGACATCATCATAAATTTGATTTATTTGTGAATAAGAGGATCAAAATTTAATCGACAGTGGCATAACAATTCTGTTCCTGCAGTCCACACAAAGTGGTACCAAGATTTTACATAACACACTCTGTAAAGCAAATCATAGAATTTCACTGGATATTATAAAACAAGTTTTAATACGAACAGGAAATAAAGCCGATTAGTATGTTAATACTAAATAATGATTATAGTTCTGGATTGTATTAACAAGTAGTTAAACTTAAACGGAATACACAGCGAAAGCAAAATGTCAGGAATAAATTTACAATATAAAATACCTTAATTGGGAATTAGTGTCTAAAAATTATACAATTAATTTATTTTATTACTACTAATAATTATGAAGCTGTATTAATAGATATCTGTATGTTCCTACTACCTGCAAGGTTTAGCACACAAACATCTTTCATATAGAAATCCATAGATGTCCATTCTTGATCAACCCGAATATTGATTTTTATTTTTTTTTATATTCCTAACTATCAAACCTATTAGGTATATTATTGCCAGCAACACATTTAATTTGAATATTGTCCGTGCTACCATTTGCTGTTTACCTTCATATTTACAATTCGAAAACCACAAAGCTGAAAACTTAGTATGGGTGTCGCAAAAATTTGGAACATACTGTTGAAATTACGGTTGTTTTTACACCGTTATCTGTTACCTATTAAAAAATTACTATCGAACAGATCGTATTGGTTGCCTTCTAATTCATTTTACACAATTACTTTGTAGAAAGTAGTAATTTGCATTCATTTGCAACGACTGTTTCGAACACGCTTTTTCATTTTTATGTAAATGTGAATTAAATCATTTGCTATGTACTTAATGAAGTGGTTTATTTTTATGAAACGGTGTAAAATAGTATTGATAATTATAATTATTTTGTTGGAGAAAACTAATTTACCCTTTCATTTACAGAAACGCCAGAGAGCAATCTAAAAGTGTCTCGCGCCCGAAACCAGCGTCCTATAAACTACCAGGACAGCGACATGCTAATGGAAGAAACCGAAGAGAATGCCAAATTATCGAATGTGGAGATATTAAAACAGGACAGCCAAACTTTCTTCCCGTCTTTCCAACCTTTCGATAACCAACCTTTAGGACATTCACGGCCACTATATCATCAACCAGAGGCTGCGTACAGTCACCGACCCACAGCTTATAAACAAAACCTTGGCTTCGACTCCAACACCAGATTCAGCGGCTACAAAGGAGATCTTTACGAAGAACGTTCTGATGTCAATAGTATATTAGGTTCCGGTAATTTTGGTGTAATCAAAGGAGGTACATTTTACAACGAAAACGACGATGATCAGTATGGAGGTTTTGAAAGCAGCTACAATAGCTATTACCATAATGGGCATGGCAGACCGTCTGCTTATTACGGCAACTCCAATCGGAGACCGCAACAATTTGAGAACTTTAGAGATTTCGCGGATATTAATACTCCTTCTTATTCTGAGTTCGTGGTCGTGTACGCCAACAAAAATGACACACGAAAAGTGGAAACTAAGGCAACACCACCAAAAAATATTATCGAGCATTTAGCTATGTTAGATCTAGAGCAGAATATATCTAGAGAAACTGCAACAATCGAGGAATCACCAGTGAAGAAGCTGTCAAAGTCTAAGAGAAAACTCGCATTGCGATTACCGGAGAAGAAGCAACCAGTTAAATCAAAACCCATTCCAAAAGATCTATATGAACCGCTATTAGCGCTTAGTTGAATTCAATAGAACTGAAATAACGCAATTGGTTTAACGTAAGCTCTCTAATATGTGACAGGTAGTACCTGACTTTTAAATGAAAAAAAGACCGACTAAGTGATATAGACTTCTACAAATATGTGATACAGACTAAGAGAGAACAGATATATTCGCATTGTGTTCTGGCATCAACGTCATGTATAACCGGATCCTACCAAGTGTTCTATTTCGTCCGCTGTACCTCCTAGTCTAATATTTAGACGTTACCTACACATAAAAAAATATATTTTTGTTTTAAGTTATTGTATTGTAATAGAAAGCCGTTTTGCTTGTGATATAACACAACGTCGATTGTATCGTATCTTATTAATTATTATGTTACTTTAATTGTTGAATTGATTCAATATAACAAATAATATAAGCTAAAAGTGTGCGTGATATGAATTCTTTGAATGAAAATTATTAAATTTATTCGGAAAATCTGAATTAAATTACGAAGAATTACCGCATTTAAAAATTAAACATTACATAACTGAAATATGGTATTTATTTAATTTATCCTGTTTTTACACGCTAATTAAGACGATTTGTACTTATTTATATTATTTGAAAGTCGAGAAAACAATCACGACTGATAAACATCTACATTTTGAAAGTGAAAGTACTAAAATGAGATTTCTGTTCTGAAATTTTAACATAGTTTTCTACCGTAGATAACTGCCTATCACAGCGAATAATAGCGATTTCTGTTTTTCCTTAGCAGATTACTGTAGTTGCGAGTTTGGTTACTTGTTCATAGATGGCGCAAATTACATACCAGTTTAAATTTAAGTATAAAATTGTTTATTTTTGATGCAGATTAATACAGAACGATCATCAATCACAATGGCTAAAGTTCAAAGGAATATTGAACTAACTAATTGTTATATAAACAAGCTTCGTATAAATCTGTGGAAGTAATAAATTATATAAAAACAGACACGTCTGTGAAATGTTTACAACGCAACTCAATAGTGGCTAATTTACTACACAATATATCATCGTTTCGTACACATTTACTTCCACTAATAGTTTATAAATTTTAACCGTATGGTCTTAAATATTAAATTAAATCTGTATTACTAATACGACAACAATATGTTTATATCTTCGTAAATTGTTATTCGTCTTTTACATTCGTGAATCTTGGAGCTTTTTAATTTGTATTCACTTTGAAACAATAAAAGTTACTATGTTGTGATCCTTGACATTCTTGTGAACTTGAACTGACGTTTCTTGAACCAAAATATAGTTTCTTACCTATACGACAGACCTTTTGGTATTACTGAATTAAAAAAAGAAGGCACAAGTAGTCAAAATAGTCATTGTCTATAAAATATTTCTTAAAAATCGTGTTTAAGCTTTAGATTTACATTGTTAATTAGTAAAAGTAAAACTAATTTCTCCAATTTGAGTTAGCAGCACCTGATCGAGTTAGTTTTATATCGTTTTGATAAAATGAAATTTTTCAGTAATCGATGTAGTAGAAGGTTTGTTTCAATAAGGACCCATACTCTTTTTGAGCCAATTGTTCTTATTCCAAGCATTGAGAGCACTTGTATTCTTATAAATTTTAAATTGTCTGTGCCATTTCTTACGTGACGCAAAAAATAAAATAGGTAAATTACCCAAATGATAGAATCAAAAGGATCTTGAATCCATGACATACAAAATGTGAGAAAAAAAGGTGTTAAGTATGTCAGTTTAAGACTCTAACTATCAGCACACCCAGAAGGGAGTCGTAGGGGTTCTGCTGGCGAAAGAAGAATTTTGAGAGATTATTAATTAGTTGTCTCTACTGGAACATCACCAACTCAGATATTCTTATAGCTCTTTGTTGGACATCTTTCTTACCAAATTTTAAACTGAGGTTTTACTGCAAATTTGGTAATTTTAGGGACTTCTGGTTGCTGCATTTCGTTTTCACTAGCCACGGTTCACAATGAATGTACAAGATTTGTCTAAGCATCATCATTAGCCATCTATTCTGAAAACACGTGCTTTATGGCACATCGATAAACTACTACTTTAACACGTATGTGTACGCAATATTCCTTGAAAGGAGTCCGTCTTATGAGACTTGGCATGTCTTCATTACTTAAACCACGTTACCACGTAAATACCCCAACAACAACTACATTATCGTGTTTCTAGTGTAAACTTACATATTATTTCAACCCTGTAAGAAAAAAGTGACTCTAGGAGAAGCCTTATTATTGCCAAGATAAATCTGCAGAGTATCTCCATTGGTGACTTTACACCTGTGGCCACATGTATTCACCACCCTACATCATTCTCCAAGGGGCATAAGAAATTAAAGATAATTTTGGAAGATATTTTTTGGTTACATCCATAAACAACTAATATTAATATTTGGTTGATCCTCCATGGGTCTTTATAACTCCAAGAATTTTCCAATAGCCTATACAGACATTCCTTGACTTTTTATTACAATTCATTTTATTTCGTTTCTTACACAGTTACAACTTACACGTTAGTATCAGAAACATTCAGAAATAACAGTTTAAAATCTACCTTGTAATTTAGCCACAATGGCGTATAATAAACCATAAAACCGTCATTCAAAAATTCTTGTATAACATCGTAAAACATGGATACGTACACTTATGTGAGATAAAGATTGGACAATTTCAATACGTTGTTTTATAGAAATCTTTACATTCCAGGAGTGTACTTAACGTTCGGAGGGTGACGAATACACGTGACCACACTGCATATGTATGTAGTTGCAGGCAAGAGTTAACCAACTTCAATCTTCATTTTTGATTCTTACAGAGAACTCCTCAATGTACAAGTGCTACATTTGGTATATACCTCTCTTTTATGATGTGTTACACTACAACACTAACCTGCCGTAAGAGTTTTCTTAGATTTTGCTGGCATATGCTCGATTTGAAAAACAAGACTATCATTTAAATCTCCATTGCAACGTCTACGTTTTTAAAAACTGCCTCAACAAATTTCCTCGTTTTCTTCCTGTCTTCATTAGAATGTGTTGTATATATGTGTGAATCTTCTATCTTAGAAATATAACCAACAATTCGGCAAGAGAGTTGTGTTTTTTTGACGCCACCGCTAGTCGTGTATGGTTTATACTTTCGAATTTGGGACAGAATATTTTGCACCAGCATTCTTGAGACTTAATATTAAACACCTTCTACCATTTCCTGTATTTTTTTTAATAACTGCAGTTTGATTTGGAACTTGAATTGCTTCTCTAATGCTTGACCAGTTTTGTACCACCAAAATTATCTATAAGTAAATAAAGTTTTCAATATTACTGCCCTAACGTCAACGCACACTTTATGTTTTATTTACTTCAAAGGTAAGAAGAATTTCTTGTAAAAATCCTGAGTATCATTTGTCTACAATAGTTATAAAACCAGCTTGCCAAAAAATACTGAAATTTCTAAGGATTATCTGAAATTTAAGGGTGTCACAACTATTCGACATGCAGAACAGCCCAAAATTTTGTCGGAAAATGAAACAGTGCTTTAAAAATGTTCAATAATTCATGGTAGCAAGCTATGAGTTGCAAAAAAATTTTCGAAGTAGTCCAACTGTGGCTGGTGTCTTCAAATCCATCCCAATTAATGGCACTACTCCCATTATCTGTTGGAAGTAGTAGCAAGTTGCCTTCATTAGTTTAATAACCCATGGACCTATATCCAATTTATTGCAAGTTGAAAGTTGTTTTTCAAAGCAAAATCTAGTATTATTGAAACGTAAATTTGAGACGTAAATAAGATATGGCAATGCA
The DNA here is from genome assembly GCA_004785975.1 of Popillia japonica. NCBI lineage: Eukaryota > Metazoa > Arthropoda > Insecta > Coleoptera > Scarabaeidae > Popillia > Popillia japonica. The sequence continues at coordinate 11,815 of SMLS01068133.1, forward strand.
GATGTCCTGATATACAATGGCTGTCAAAAAATTTGGTACAGAAGCAAACGTATAATGAAAATACCTAGAATTTAATGGTCTAATTATAGATCACAGGAAACCATTAGCCTGTAGACTTTTTATGCTGCCAATTATAAACTAATGTTTTCGTAACATTATGATTGAGTTTTGCGGCTGATTAGACTGAATATAACATAAGTATGCTAACAGAAAAAAGGAAGTAAAATGGAAAAGACAGTACTAGTAAGGTGGCGTGAATAACTTTGTGTAATTCTTTTGCAAATGTTAAACGACAGGAAATTGTACTGAATTATGATGTAAGTTTGTTAAAAAATGAATAATGAGAACACTAGACTTAGTTACGAGGAAATTTTATTTTGTAGGTTTTCAAAACCTTAGCCGTAAAGAAAATTGTAAAAATAACTCTCACACAATAGAAAAACGAAAAAGCGGATCTTATAAAATTATCATATAATATCCGGGACGTGTGGGAATAAAGGTTTATAAAACAACCCTCCATCTTCAGTAAGGAGAGGTGTAAAAGCTTACATTCTGCAACCCTGCAAATGAGAAGCAGCAGCAATAAACCCATAAATCGCGTTTTATGGTTTTATAGTCTCTGGCGCGTGAACTAGATTGAGTCAAGTGAACCCTCGTTCGTTTAGTTAAGGTATTCTTGTCAAATCAGATATGCAACCTGGATTCATTGTAATATAAATAGATCCACTATGTACCGTGAATTCTAAATGGGATACACATATGTATTATAATACATTTTACATTAAATTATATCGCAGCAGAGAGAAATACATAATTCAAGTCGTATCCAGAGTAGGTTATTTCTTTTAGCAGGTTGTAGCAAATTATGTCATGTTAGTATTCATCCAATTTATCCGTTTCATAATATAATAGATTAACAGAGGTGTTAGCAATCTTTATATTCTCTTCAAGAAATTTATAAAACCTCTCACCAAGGAATAATTAGTTTTGCTAAAAATACTTGTCTAGACAGTGTTTGTTTTGTAAAGAATTATGTAAAACAACAAACTAGTCTTTAGATGTTGGAGGTTATTGTCCTCCACATACAAATGTTTATAATACATATGTCAATGTTGACAAAAGAGGCACCATGGCATGCTTTTGGTACAGTATTTAGCTTACCATTTTTAACTCTGTTTTAATGTATGTATGCTTGGATTGTTACAAAATATGCTGGCATACCCCATAATTTTTCTTCACAGTTACTACTCACTATTTATTTCTACGCCATATACTGAATGAAAAATCTAAGCGTTTAAGGTTAGTGCTACATTCTAGGTATCGAACATCGCGTAGAGTTAAACTTACTTTCCTAGAATTTATTCTGGTGTTATTTTATAATAATGCTTTTCTTTTTCAACACTAAAGCCTGCCATTAACATTTTTCGGACAGCCATATTCTTCTATACGAGCATGCAACTCAATGAATGCGTTCTAATACCAATAGGATCTTAATGGATATCTCTTCGCAAATCCGGTGAGTTTCGAAAAGATTTGATGGGGATTTGGCATAACTTACAATAGAGTCTGTATTCTTCCAAGGACTAGAAGATTTTATCAGGTCAGTCCATAAGTTCGTGCGCATTAATAGCAGGCATGGAATAACTTTAATGATGGCATTCTTTGAAATCTTGCGGAGTGACAGCCACAATTAACAGAGGATCAGATCGCAAAAAGGATGAATTCATCTCATGAACAGTCTCTCGTCATTTAAAGAAGATTGGCAAAGTATCCAAGCTTGGAAAGTAGGTAAGGGTTCCCTTTTATCGCGCTTCGAAAGAGAGCCATTTTTAGATCGTTTGGTAACAGGTGACGAAAAATGGATTATTTATCATAACATCACAAGAAAAAGAACGTGGACAGATAGAGATAAGCAGCCGATTCCAACAACAAAGGTGTCTTTACATCCCAAAAAGATTCTTTTGAGTGTTTGGTGGGATATGTATGGAGTCATTTATTTTGAACGGTTGGAACCAAATAAAACGATTAATTCAGAAGTTTATAGTGAACAGCTTTGCCGTCTAAAAGCAAAATTGATAAAAAAACGCCCACGATTGGTGAATATGAAGAAAGTGTTGTTTCATTATGACAACGCTAAGCCGGATATGGCTCGAATAACGCTGCAAAAAATCTGTGAATTGAATTGGGAGTTTTTGCCACATCCTGTCTACTCCCCTTCTGAAGAGGATGTACCCAATGACGTTTCAAGTTTTTTTTTGCATCAAAACCAGACTCTTTGTACAGCGATGGAATAAATATGTGACCTGTAAGATGGCGAGACATTGTAGATAAAATATTAAATTGTGTTTTTTTATATTTACAAATTTACCAAAAAATGGGCACGAACTTATGAACTAACCTGATAAAAATGGATAAACTACAAACAAGCAATTGAAATCTTAATCAGTGCACGAAAAATTTGAATAGAAGACAATTTATTCCAGCCAAAACAATTTGATTTGCAAGAAAATTCGTTAGTACGCTGCTGAGACAACAGATTTTGCAATTGAGATAGACTTTGTATCTACTCGATGATGATAATCACTAACTGAAGTTTATTTTCAATATTATTAACAATTTTGTACCGTACCGACGTGTGTGAATCTTCTTGTTTCAAAATTTGAAGCCGTAAGATGGTCAATCACGCCAGCAATTTAATTCTCAATCCTCTCAGGCCCTAACCATGGTTTTTATTTGCTAATTTCTTTTAAAGCAAAAACTACTGATCGAGTGACAGCAAGTGTTAAAGTATTCCTAGAGGAGTACTTTAACACACAATACGAAGAATCTCAGGTGAAAAGATAGTAAGGGAACTGCCAAGTGAAATGGCAAGTGTGTAACTTAACGAATGCGCACACTTTTACACTAGCTTTGCTAAAACCAATCCGTCAGTAGTAAGAACGTTTATAGTTCTGTAGTAAATAGTTTAGAGGTTAAGTGAAATAATTAGATATTCTGAATTATTTGCAGCTGCCATTCGCTCCAGTATCCTTCCTAAAACGAGATGCAGTGATCTGCATAAATCAACACTTAATTTTACTTTATTCTGAGCAAACTTCCGCAGTTTATTGATATATACCTCAACATATATTCACTCACCATACGAAGATGATTTATCAGTTATATAGAGCGTGTGTGTACTCAGCAGGAAGGAGAAGGCGGGCATCCCGACGCGCCGGCGACAGCCTATACGTATCACTCTATACGACCGGAACTAATTTGAAGTTGGCGGAAGGATACATTTGTCATAGAGTCCCCAGCGGGCCATGATCGGGTCGGATGAAGTTATGAGGAGCAGAGTGCACTAGATCACCTCACGGTGCGCGAGATGACGGAGAGATCCGATGTACGCACCTCTTTCGGCTGTACACGATGGTGTGAGAAGGACACCACACGCCGTCCTGAAGGGGTCGCGAACGTCGGCACACCCTCGAGACTTGACCCCGGCAAAAATCATCTCCGTAGCCATTTCGGAGTAAAAATCATCTCGTGTCAGACGATAGAGACGAACGTATACGTGGCGCAGTCAGTAGGATGCGGTCAGGATAAAGATCGACCACTATCGCCGGTCGGACACACGTGAAACAAGGAAGACGGATATATATGTAGCGGACGGGTGAATTCATGTGAAGAAATTGCTCCATGAGAAAGAAAATCACGAAATGAACTCGCAAGAGAGCTTCACCGCCCGAGAAGTGATGATAAACTAATCCAACTTAGATAAACCAATCCGAAAATTGCCCCTCATATTTTTCTTTAGAGAACGTCTCGATGATATGTCTAGTGTGGTGTAAGTAAGGAAAAAGATAACAAAAAAGTACGCATTTCTTTACTCCAACCGAAAAACGGCGTGGATAATAGACACGAATACATCGGAAGATATGAGGAGGAATTTTACAGTTTTTAAGAAGCTTTCGACATTTATATTTCCATTGCTACAACATAAAGTATAAATTAGCTAATGTCCAAGCATACAAAATTTCGTACAGTGATAATAAATAAATTTGGCGAATGATAAATGTACTACCAGCCCGTAAATCAGATCGTGTTTATCGATATTGTCCATTACATGTGTTGTATCTAAAAATATAATACTAATTCCAATCAAATAACCCGTGGGTCAGCTTGTCCTGCTATAAATATATCCTCTAATTGCTCGCACACCATGCGAGGTGTAATACTAATACTGTTCGTAGTTTTATTATCTTCAGATTATAGTCAAGAAGGTACGTAAAAAACAGAGTGCTTGGCATGTACTAAGAAAAACTTTGTTGCATAGCGTGTTTAGTTTCATCAAAAAGCCAAAGACAACCAGTATACGTTAAAAATAACACGGGAAAATATGAGTTTCTTTTACCGTCAACTAATGGAATGCATTTTGAACAAGGAGATCAAATCATTTTGCTATGCGCTGGCCACCTAAATCGTTTAAACCAAAGCAAGTATAAAATTTTATTTGCGAAATATGTAACTTTAATATTTGTGTTAATCTTTTAGCTAACCAGAATGTGACCGTAGCGACGTGTATTAACCGTGATGGCTTTTTGATATCCAATCAAATCTATCCATTTTTCGCCTTGGAATGTAGGAGGGCTGTGAGAGCAAGTGTTGTTCACACTGATGAAACATGTACTAATGGATATATATCCAATATTGGATATTTTATAGAGGATCAGTTTCTGAAGCTTATAGAGGTGTGCTTCGATCTCGACCAAGGATACGCAGTCTACACCAAACATCTGCTGTTAACACCAGAATTACCAAGTATGTATCTACTATCTAATTCATCTATGGTAAATAAACTAGTAAACTTTTAGAATTCAACGGATCATATCACAAACCTACATTCAACACCAAAGGATTATCTCCAGAGAACAAATCTGTATCTCTGGTTTACCACTATGAAGCACAACGAGCTAGATTATCCAGTCTACTCCAATCGTCAATTCTATCCTCCCATTACATATCGAATCATAGTTATTTAGCTAGAGGTCAGCTAACACCAGAAGAAGATTTTCCTTTTATTAGTTGGAAATATGCAACATTTTTCTTTCTAAATGCTTCACCGCAGTGGAATCGAATCGATGAACGCAATTGGAGGTATGTCGAAGAAATGGTACGAAAACTAAGAAATTCTGTTGATGAGCAACTCCAAATCATAACTGGAACTTTCGAGGTGTTGGAACTAAAGGACAGATCGGGGAAAATGAAGCCTTTATACTTGTCACAACGTGGGAAGAAGTTTCCAGTGCCGAAATATCTTTGGAAAATTGTTCTTTCGGAGAAATCCAAGAAGGGAGTTGTGCTGGTCGTGTACAACAGTCCTCATGATCCAACGGCTAAATATATATGCTCCAGTGTGTGTAAAACTCATGGTTGGTATTCTGACCAGTGGGACAGAATGAAGAATGGATTTGTGCAGTGTTGCAGTTTTGTGCAATTCAAACAAATTGTCCGAAATCTTCCATCTTTAAGTATAACTGGAATATTACACGGACCAGAATGTAAGTTTGGATGTTATATTATACTGTGCTGTTCGTGGATGTTAGATTCTTCTACTACCACTCCAGAACTTGTTTTAAATCGTTTTAAGAGCTAGTTTTAAGTAAATATCATTTATTTATGAATGTTATTGTATTTCATTGCAAGAATTGAATTGGATTGATTTGCAATATGAACATGCGTTACCTGAGGAAGCATCTTCCTCGAAGCGCTTCCAATTTTTTATCAATGGTGACATTAATCTATAAATTACAATTCTGTTATCCACGAAATGATCAAGCAGCTATAAATCAAAGCAAGCTTATTAAACCCCCTTTCAGAATAAATCTGCAACAAGTTTGTACATTTTTGACAGCTCCATATTGCTGCTGTCTTCTACAATATTCTGGTCTGGCTCAGAGTAAAAGTTACCAGGTAGGTAATCTGTTACCAGATTCCCTACTGGTTGTCTTTTTTTCTCTCTTTTTTTCTTCTTTATGGTCATCTACCATGATAAAGCATAATGTAGAAGAATACTTGAATGGAGAATCCTGTAAAAAATCATGTCAGTAAGCACAAGAGTTTAGGTCCAGCTAGTACGAGATTTAATAAACTCGATCGCATTGATCGTTCTCGAGAAGGTACTTCTCCTTCGTCTATAACGTCTTTGCCGAGATAGTTGACATTGATATCTCTGATTGTGGTGCAGTTTGGTATCAGGTTGTCGCAAAACCTGCAGTCGCTAACCTAATCTTGCTATGGATCTTCCAAGGTGACAATGCATTGTAAGAAAATCTGTAAGGGTACGTAGTCTGCTTTTGCTTTGGTCTAGCATGGCCGTTACGCTTTCCTTGTCTAAACTTCCAAGGAATACTTGGAATGTCTCAAACCAAACAGATTCTCTAAACTGCTCCTTCTTCTCTGTGAGATAGCGATGACAAAAGAGTAGTGTAGTAATCGTTGTCTGCTTTGGGAATGTACATATATGTACTTCAAAAGGGAAGATAATATTCTAAAGTTTTGAGGGTTAAACCATCATGATATAAAAGATATTTTTGTCCACTAGCACCAAACTAATTGAATGCCTTCTGTCCTTGCTGTTCTTATTTATGAACTGATACTATAAATAGAAACTAGATAATAACTTAAGATCAATCTCCTAACAGAATTATTGTTATTGATTTCCTACAATTATCCCCAGACCTTTCCTTCTGGTTTTTAATTACATACATTTTTAATTAATTCCATTTTATTTTCAGAGAGATCGGCCGCCGCCACCGAACAATGAGAAAAATGGAAAATTCCAAAGTATTCAACTTCGCAGTAAATGTAATTAGGCTAGAATAAAGAATAACAGAATTACGTAGCATGAGCATTTTTTCTGCCGTGTTTCCACGGTTTCGGTAGCAGAGCAAACATCCTCACCCTCTGCGGAATCCCAGAGTTTTGCCTCTGCCATTTAAGTAAAAGTCAATTTACTTGTATTAGTCGTCACACAAAAGAAAACTTTTTCCTCTAGAGATATTAGGGGCAGTAAAATTGTGTTTAGCTACGGTCGGCTGGTAATAATTAAATCAGGTGACAATTCCCTTTATAAGTGGTGAATTCATCATTTATTGTACTTAATTTACCATGGTTTAATTAAAGCTCTAACCAGTTTATTACTCTCCTTGAGTTAGTTTGACATTCCATTTGCAAACCTAGGATGTGTTAGAAATAGAAATTTAGTTCTGGATTGAATAAAATAAGAATAGATATCGATAATATTCCTGTAAAACTATGTATGTAGATCTTTTAAATTTTTAGTAAAATATTTTCAACTGTCACTTTCTATTCTTAAAGGGTAGCGTTGAACAATGATCCAAATTTAGTTTAAACTAGGATTTAATACGCATAAAGCATAGTTTTGTAGTATGAAAATAAAATTTATTCCGCTAAAGGCGACATCAAAAGAATTTGGCAGAACTTGGTTGATAATAAAAGCATTATATATCCCAGTTTTATAGACTTTCCAAATGGTGGAAAAACAGATTTAAAAGATATTGCCTTTGAGTTTAATAGCTTTTTTATAGGTAGTTTTTAAGATATCCAAGATAGTATTGAAACTGTACAATAGCCTGAATAGCGGAAGATGTAATTTTTTAAGCCTTTTGACAAGTTCGCGCCAATTAATATCAGAAAATTAATTTGCATCATAAGGGACTAAAATTACATAATGAAATGGACAAAGAAGCTAAACAATCTACCAATTTAAGAGTTTTTCAAAGTTTTTGTTCTACATATGTTAAGAATTTTTAGACTTAGATTTGCGAAATAACATTTGTATTATTATTATTATTCTACAGACTGTAAAACTGTTTGACATTCGTTTCTGTTGATATTTGATGATTTTCTTTGTATTGTTTTGGCTTGTTTCATTTTTAGAATCTCTATCTCTTTCTACAAATAGATTTATTTTAATTAGACTATCCTAAATGATATCGAAGGCTTCGAGTGCATTTTATTTTTTTTTGTACTGTTTATATTTTACTAACCATGACACGGTCAACACCCGGAAACCCTTATTATACAGGCTGAAAACGAAACGTCGTATAAAAATTGTAAATACACCATTAGATAGAGGAGCAAAAGTGGCATTGAGAATGTGTCTTTAATTTTTCTCTGCAAGACCCAATAAGAGTGCTACGGGCAAAATAAGAAAATGAGATTTTTCCGTTTTCTTAAATAACTCGAACGTCATTTGTTCTAAGTCTACTTTCTTTTCGGGATCATAATAAGCACAAAATTCAGAAACTTCGCCAAATTTAAACCTATCGTCTATCTTCAATAATAAGCGAGATCGCAATGGTGAGGATCGAAAATGAATCAGCCTGTATAGACATATCCTGCTACAACATTATAAGGTCAAGACCATACCACGATCTAACACGGTTTCTGGTCTAAGATTCTTTGTAATAAAGATAAAAAGTTTCCAAAAGCTATACTTGATTGAGATAACGCAGATATGCTGAGACCGCTTTTAGACTTTTCAAAGAATTAATATTTGAAACATCAGGCCAAGAAATATTCCTTAGTTTATAACATTTTTTAATAATATAGTATAATATAATGTAAGGTTCACTAAGTGTAACTAACGATTCGGTATTTAATGTTTAATACTTCATTTAATAGTTGACAAAACTTTCATTGACAAAAGCTTCACTAAGTACGTCCGCAAACTACGACGAAAGAACGGAACAGACAAAACTTTAAGAGCTGTAGGAATAGAGTTGTACAATTCCACAATACTATATCGGAATGATCTCTTGAAACACTGTAGTTGATGTTGTGGAGGAGTCAAAAGGCTCCTACTCCTAACATTAACGTTATAAACATCTGTTCTAAAAACAATCTTGCGATATAAATAATTGGGTTTTTTTAAAGAAATAATTTTATGGAAAAATATAATAGAATGTAAAGAAATTCGATCACGAACATGTTCTTTGAATCGCAGCTTCGTATCAAGATAAAGGCCAAGATCTCTAGAACAGTCAGAAAGGAGAATGAGTACATTGCCAATACGAACCTTGACCTTAGGCAAAACCAAATTTCTTTGTTTGGTGCGACCAAAAACTAACACCGCTGATTTCTTGGGATTGATAGACAGAGAATGACGTTTGGACTCGGTGACAAGTACTTCAAGATCTTTATTAATATTACCGATAGCTGCTACAACATCTGAAGGATGGAATGAGTAAAAAAGTTGAGTATCATCGGCGTAAAGTTGAAATTGACAGTATTTTAAACTTTTAGTTATATTAGAACTATAGATTGCATATAATAAAGGGCCTAAGATACTTCTTTGAGGAACTCCCGATGTAACAGGTAGCTAATTTGGTATTTTACCTTTAACACGGACTTGCTGTACCCGAGAAGTTCAAAGAAGTTTGATCTAAACCAATAGAGCACAAGATAGCTAACAAAAGCGAGTGGTTAACAGTGTCGAACGCTTTAGAATAATCCAGAAGAACCAGGACCGTTACTAAGTTATCATCCATTGCTTTAAAAATTTCATCTGTAATATGTGACAAAACTGTGGCAGAGCTATATCCTGGGCGGAATCCCGACTGTTGACTTGGAAGGATGGAATTTGCATCAAGATAAGTACGAATCTGCTTTTCGACTATCTTCTCCAGCACTTTTGAAAGCAGGGGAAGAATGGATATAGGTCTGAGGTCACTAAAAGTAATAGGGTGAAAAGTTTTGAGAAGAGGAGTAATCAAAGCACCTTTCCAACAGTTAGGAAATATGCCGTCAATTAAACAAGAATTTATCAAATGTGTGATAACTGGGAGGAGAAATGGACAGCAGTACTGTATCATTTTGAGGTTAATATTATCTGTGCCACAGGAATTAGACTTAAGAGAAGACATGATAGTATTAATTTCTGCTACCGAAGGCAAGTTAAAACTAAAATCAGCGTTGCTGAGACGGTTATTATTATAATAATCTAAAGTACTGATATCAGCAGGGTGATTAATCACGGTACCCGCAAAGTGAACATTCATTCCTTCAACGACACTTAGATGACCAGGCAAAGCAGCCGATTTTTTACGATTAAAAATATTTAGCAATTTTAAGTTCTTCCATAGAGCTCCAGAATTACCGCTAATAGCTGCTTGACGCATGTAAACTCGCTATATATTTGGTAAGGAAATGTTGGCTAGAGAAAACAAAGATTTAGTAGATGGTTAGAAGTCTAACAGAATCTTTGGAACAACTATGTACAAAAATTTGGAACAATAAAAATTTCATGTTTCTCAATTATTTTCTATATTAGACATAATAAAATACCCAAATTTTAGAAAAATGTTCAGAATTATAAAAACAATCTGGAATAAGGTTGAAAGTGTTGAATTTCATCGAAGGGAGGCTGTAGAGATTTCTCATTTTTTATCGACAATTTTTTGCCTGTATTATGTGAAAATCTGGAACAATATACGATAAACCTAGCACAATCAAGACAACACAAAATTAGAATATCAAAAGAAGGATAGGGAGGAAATCGGATGCAGCCAAGTTTTGCGACAAAAAAAAATCTTTATCAAACACGAGAATAAATCACATTTCTGAATGAAGTCGTTATATTTTCATGCAAAATTTATTGTAAACTACTTGACTTCTTTGACTAGAAACTAGATCCATGTGTAGGTACGTAAGAGGATACACACACGACTACGTTTGTTGACAAACTTATTAGTATCGATTCTAGTAAGCACAAGCGAACTAGAGACAAAAAGTCCTTTTCAAAAGGCAACCACACCATTTTCTGGAAAAAAACTGATGGCAACCGTTTTCTGGGATACTGAAGAAGTCTTTCTTATTGAATATATGCCGAGAGGGTCTACTATAAGTGGAGAGGCCCACAGAAACACAATTAAAAATTTAAAAACTGCTCTGGAGGAAAGACGCCAGAATTTCTTTTTCACAAAACTTGTTGCTGCATGACAATGGGCGGGTTCATAAGGCAAAAGTTCAGCAGATAGTTTATAGCCCCGACCTAGCTCCGTTAGACTTCTTCAAAAATTCAAAAATTTAAAAACGCATCTCAAGGGAAAGCGTTTTGCTTTTGATGAAGAACTCAAAGAAGCTGTTGAAGAATATTTTGGCGGGTTATCAAAGCATTTTTTTCCTGAGGGTATGGGGCAATCGGACAAAAAAATTGAATAAGTGTATTAGTGTTGAAGGGAGTTTTGTAGAAAAATATATTTTTTGTTCTGGTATGTGCTTCCTTTCATGGCTAGGTAGACAACATGGAAATACGCCCTCGTATGTGTACAAGCCTTGCGACACAAATATGAACTTATCATAGTGCTCAATTTTTAATATTATCTAATACATTCTCTACGATTGAGTTCCACTACGGCGGGAAGATTCTTTCACGAGTAACGACCACCATTGCTACCGTCGGCCATCCTTATTGTAGTCGTCGTATAAGCGAAACAAAGAAAACTAACATTACGGCGCGTAAAAATTTATTTTAAAGCCGTCCGGCGGCGTGTTTTAAGTGTTGCACTTGCCCAGAAGGCGTAAAACCGTAGTAGGCGAACGGCACCAGCACACATTTCAATTATGTATACGACATGGTCGAGCAACGAGCCGGAGATTTGAGCTATTGCCGACCGTAATATAGTTATGACGCGTTATTTTTTAATTCACGAACACTTCGCTCGGATGAAAAGAAAGAAGTTAACGCTACTCGCCGTAGCGGAAAACGCACAGGCCGACCTCGCGAAAGAAGAATACCATGAAAATTAAATGATATGGCCGTCTCTCGGAGGAGGTAATTTTAAACACTTCTCCTGTCATAAAAGATGCGAGAAAGAAGCATGCTAGCAGTAGCGTGAGACTTTGAGAAAGAGGAGACAAGGGACTCTGCTTTCTCTCCCAGAGAGTTAAATAAAATAACATTTCTATGAGACGGGGGAGAGACGGACCGTTATGAGGCTAAAGGGACATTACGCCATTCATGCGGGAGACACAAATAATAAATATTATAATATACCGGGAACGGCGAATGGGCGAGATCGGGCTCGGGCAAGACGACGACAATGCAACACATTGTTATACACGTCGTACTGATGACAGTTTTGCTTCTTAGAAAAAGTTTTATTGTCGTTTTGGGAGTCGGAGTTGCCGTGCATGTTTGAACTTAATGTGAAGACCGCGCGGAGCACAACAGATATCAAGTTGGAAAACGTTCGCTTAATGCTAAAAGCGGAGTTGTTGGATAACTGGCGATGTGAGGCCGAGTACTCTCCTGTCGGTGAAGAGATACGACGACAGCAACCCCGACGATACTGGCTACCCCGGGATGTACTCACACCTCCTCGTTAGCGCTGGACTTGTTGTTGATAATTAAGGGTATCCCTCGGCGAAGACAAAATCTCATATTTTATAAAGTGAAATCAGGCGCTGGAACGTTGGAAACTTTTTATCTCGAGCGTAGGTGATTATAATATCAAATTCGTTACGAATTACCTTCAGCGCCTACGTTTATTTTGGGGGTAAGTGTAGTTTAGATTAAGTTATTTATAAGATATTAGTAAATCACATGTAGCCACCTTAGAATTCGTTACTTATTAATTGTAATACAAGGCTCCACAAGTTAGATTAGACTGCTAAATTTAACAACAATCAAATTTGTCATTAATATTTCGAAGAGGAATTTATTTGTAAAGGGTTTTCTAATAAGAATGATACGATTTTGTAATGATGTGCAATAGTAACTATGGTAATAAAGTCATACCTTACTTGCTGCTTGGAGTTTAGAACGACTTGAAAGGGATCGCAATTTTGCGGAAAAAAATTATCTTTTTAGATGAAGCTCATTTTCGGTTAAGTGGTTCCGTCAATAAGCATAATTGCCCTTTTTTGGTGTGAAAGCAATCCACAACAGATTCACGAGAAGCCTTTGCATCCTCTGAAGGTAACTGTATGGTGTGGTTTATAGTGTGGTGGTATCGTTGGACCATTTGTTTTCCAAAATGAGATTGGAGATTCAGTTACAGTGAATGGTGAACGATACCGAGAGATGTTGACAAATATTTTATGGCCAAATTTGGATGCGCTTGATTTAGAAGATATGTGGTTCCAGTAAGACGGCGCTGAATGTTACATGCTCATGATACTATCGCTATACTGCAAGAAAAATTTGGAGAAACGAGAATTTCTAGGAATTCAACTGTTCCCTGACCCCCAAGAAGCTGTAATTTGTCTCCTTTAGATTACTTTTTGTGGGGTTATTTAAAATCTAAGGAAAACGGACCACAAACACTTGATGCTTTGAGATTGAACACTGAACGCTGCATTGGTGAAATTACGCCCGATTTATTGCACAAAGTCGTTGAAAATTTGATTCGTCGAATCCACCCAAAGAGAGTGCTATTCAAAACATAAACGTTACCGATTATACTATAAGATAATATAAAAAGTGTGGTTATACCTGAAATCATTTCTATCTTATTTCATTTTAAAATAATATCGTTCTTATTGGAAAACCCTTTACTCTCCAAAATGTTACTAACTATTACAATTAATTATTAAGACGCAAAGCGAAATATCAAATCATATTAAAACCAAAGTCCTAATGCTAGAAGAAATTGCAAGATTAAAATGGATTGCAAATGTGCTTCAATAGGGAACATTAATTTCTCTCTAAACTATATTCTAATTAGACCTTTACCCATAATGCATTTGAATTTGTTGTCAAGTAGAGTATCAATCTGTCAATTTGTCTATTTATATTTTATACAATGACAAAGAGAGGTTATGTTGATTATTCCTATTCCTATGTATAGTTCGTTTCACCATATTAAACACCTTTACAACCTAGCCTGTCTACGCAATAATGTAAGTTTATTTACAATGTAGAGACAGACTTTATGATATGAGCTTAAATCATAATTGCATTGTAGAGCTCCAAATCAGATTTCCCACTGTCAACAATTCTAATACATTTCCATATATGATGATATATTGACTCAATTTCTCCGTAAAATATGTTGGATGACGTCTTGTCGGATATATGTAGTTATAGTGCTGACCTATACTGGGATGGTCTAGTGAGTGGTGAGAGTGTTTACGAAATTTTGCTGCTAATTCACGATAAACAGTTTTCATTTTCTTTGATGCAAGCCACCGTTTTATGTAAATGCTAGAAAGTTTGGGATGGAAGTAATGGGTGTTTAAGCATTTGTTGTGTGTTTATCCAGCAGAGGAAATGTAGCCTTCAATTCTTAATTACTCCAAACTCCAACACTCAATTCACCGAATGAAGCTCTTCCATGATATCCCGAATTTTTCACCTTCATATAGAGTTATTCGCAGTAGTAAGTTTTCACGTTTTTTAAAGCAGCCCAATGATGACACGGACTAGCAAATGCCAATTTTCTAACAAGAAAAAACTTAGAGTGCTTGATAAAAGGCCTCACCCATCCCTAAGGAAATGATAAGCTGCTGTTGACCACAATGCAGCAAGGAGATCACTAGGTCGACTATGGAGTTGCATGTCGGTCTTGTCTATGTTCCATAACTCAAAAGTATCGAAACCTCAATATGGCTTATGTCTTGAGCGCTGGTTAATGAGAAATCTAATTTTCCACCCACGTCCAGCTTTTTCAAAACTGTTACTAATTTTGTGCTGCATTCGGTGTCGAACAGCAAAGTGATAGTAATTGTCCCAAATAATCTCTAATAATCGCCATAATTGTAAATCATTTTTAGGGCTATAACAAAGTTCAAAGTTTGCTGCACATTGCAATTTTTTCTTCGTCCAGTGGACGTAAAGAAGCAGCTTAGTCGAGTGGACAGTAGCGATAGCTGTTTAGCAAACGACTAACCAGCGGTGTAAGAGGTTGTCTGGTTGGGGATTGAATCCCATGAGGAGAAGGTAACATTCACTGTGGAGCACCGTTGACCATTTGTTTTGTCACGTAAGTTGCTAGTTGATGCACTTGACTGGAATAATCTTTATGACATGACAATGTTTGATTGTCGAGTAAATATGATTGGTTTCAGTTGTTTTAGTTCTTGCTAATTGCATTACCACAGATTTTTTGACGTTCGCAGTTTTGCTGTCTTTAAAGAAGAATAATTTAGTTTCACCTGAAATTCTTCAATCTTAAAGTTCATATGTGGAACTTAATTTCGTGTATAAATTGTATTTAAGAAACATTTTGAGTAAGTAGGGTAAGGTGGGGCACCTACGGACACCAAAACCAAAAATACAATATCTCGGTTGAAGTTAAGCCTTTTGGTATGAAGAAAATATCAGCCGAAGTAATGATGTGTTGCGCATCTCCCTAAAGTTAATTCACTTACGAGTTACTATTAGACTGTAAGTAAAAAATTAAAATAAAAAATTGTGCATTTCTCCGGAACTGCCCCACGGTGGGGTACTTCCGCACAGGCAGTGGGGCAGTTTCGGACAAGTTAAAATTGCTTGAATATATAACAGCTTTGGAAAATTATTTGTCCAAAACACAACATTGTAAATAAATATATAATATTTGCCGATCATCTAAAAAAGGAATATTTTCTGCGCCATTCACTGTTCACAAGTCTATATCCAAATCTGAATCGCTGAACCTATTCTCTTTGGCAAAAGAGGTGTCTGACTCAGAATTTGAGGCATCTATTCTTTCTCGGCTTTGCCATTTAACGTTTCTGTTGCTTACAATTTCTTTCGACTGTGTGTTTTTTATTCTCCGCTTTGTCTGACAAATTTCTTTTAGCACTTTTAAGTTTAATTTTTTTAATTTTATCTAATTCTTCTATTTCATTTTTTCTTGAGTGCTTGTGTAGATCCGTGATTTGTCCTTTTCTCTTGATTTACTATTTCCCTGCTTTTGGAAATGGTTTAATGTTGGAAGGCTTAATAATTACTTGCGAAATAATGTTTATCTTAGGCTTAGTAGCTTTGTCTATATCAGATAAGGTAGTTTCAGTGTCATTCGTTATTTTGTTATTCTCCCGATTTTTGTTGACAGATATGTTCTCTTTATAGTTAATGAGTGTGTTAGCAATGGCAGTGTCTTGAATATTTAATACAATTTCAGAGAGAATTGAATTTGCCTTTAAAGAACAAGAAGGGTCAGGCCGATCTATCGCATATGTTGGTTTCAAATCATCGTTTTGGGTTGAATGTTAGCAAATATGGTTCAGCAGTAAGCTTAATCACGTCCGCTATTGTAAATTGTCTTTCCAGGATTTGAAGCAATACAATCATTAAATGATATTTTATATTTTGCTTTGAATGGAGCATAAATACCCCTATCTAATGGTTGAATCTTATGAGTGCAATGGGGAAGAAAAGAAAGCAAAATAATTTAATTGTCAGGAGCATATAAGTTAGTTAAAACTATCTTAACTGCCTCTGATATTTTTTTTGTCGATTTCAGAGCGATCACCTTTCTTTTTTTTATAATTCGCACCATACTATTTCACAATAACTGAAAGAAAAGCGACTAAAACACTTGCATAAGTAAAGTGTTGTATGTAGACGATTGTGGGACACATCCGGACAATCCGAATCTACCTCACATATTCTGGACGTGCCTCACCAGCAAAAGGATCGGTTAGGGCTACCTGCACTCTAAACAATCAAAGCGCTTTTGTTCGTAACATGTGTAAAAATAAAATATCTTTCAGCTGAAATACTAAAATTTTCAGTAAAACTTATCAATAAATGCATAGATCCTCACAGAGTCTAATTTTTACAAGAAAATTTTAGTTTTCAAACTTTTTCCAATATATTTTTTGCTAGTTGAGTTTATATTGCGCAACTACTTTACACGAACTCTAGATCACAGCGGCGATTTCTAGGCTGAATTTAGTTATAATTGAGGCAGGTTCTAGAGGCAAATTTAAATTGTCCGGAGGTGCCCCATGTCCGAATCTGCCCCACCCTACCCTACTAATTTCAAGAGAAACTAATTTGCCTAGATATCCCAATTTAGACGTCGGCATTTAACAATTTAAAAATTTTGCATCACACCTAGAGGGCCTAGGCTGCACCTCATCCAGATTTTTATTTTATGCACCCCAACAAAAATTATAACACTGCCGTAAAGGCATAAGCATTTTATAGTCACATTTACGATTACACTTGCATATTTAATTAAACCAACAGTGCAAGAAAGTTGCAGGGGATAATAAACTACCTTGAATATCTAAATTAGGGCATAGAAGGAAGTTATTCGAGAGTAGACGAGCAACGTCGTCCCCTCCATGAACTTGATATCAAGCGAGTAGACAATTTTTCTGGGTTTACTAATGAATTTAGGCTCTCCCATCCGCAACCGGCTAGATTGCCTCTCTCTTTCACTGCACCGGAATTAGTCCAACAGACCCCCTCTACCCTACGAGGAAGGACGTCTCAAGGGAGCCAACTTGCGTCGTTGACAATTTGAAACTTATTTTAACATTCATATAGGAGGTGTGCGTCCTCTTCCTAATTTATATGTATATTTATTACTTGTCGTATGTCTTTTCGCGGAACGTAATTAAAATTAGCGCGCGCCTGACCTTGTTCTATGTGTGCGTACCGTTAGGGCACGATGGCAAAAAAAGAATTACTGCTGATTTATTTACACGAGTTCCACGTACAGTATATACTAATCCCCATCCGAAGTGTCCCGAAAAATGTATTCATATAGGTATAGACGGCCGCAGAAGCGAATTAAAATGAGAATTAAATAAAGCCATGTATTTCAGTTAGTCGGAATGAGTTTTGTTTGTTAAAACGTAGAATGTCTTTTCGCCAAGGGATGGCGTTAATTATGAGAAACAAGGCCGGTTTTGACGGGGTAATCCCAAAGTATTCGCTCGGATGTTGACTTCTGCTGTAGATACAGATATGCCTGAGTAGTACGCATATTTTGGTGAGGTATATGACTTCCTTTCAAACTAATTTGAATATTTTTTTAATTAATTAAGGAATATTTTCCTTTCTCTGTGTGTATCATTTCAACTTTCTGATTAAAAAGTACTACTACACTATCTAACGGCATACACAAGATCCAAATAATAAATACAGGCAATGTATAACCGACGAGGCCCCTGCCCTAATTCGAACAAATTTTACAACAAATCTCCAAAGGTTGATGTAAAATTCACTTACCCTATTTTACGAAACGATTTCGCGGATTTAATAGGCAACTAAATTTCTAAAATATTCATTTACGCCCACATCAGCCATCCAGAATAACATCAGGTTAAAGGAACTTACTCTCTGGTTATAACAAACTTCAGATGACATGAATTAACCTTGCATACGGTACCAGTCTCTTAAGAGCAAAGCGACCGTTACATTTGAATTCGTTATAATCTCGTGAGTAATGCAGAAGGACCCGACGACATCTGGCTTTGCCGGCATTGCTTACTAGTTAGCGGAATCTGAAACGCTGCTAAGCCTCGAAATGCTCAACTCCAGAACGACTATCGTAAACCTAATTTCGTGATGCCGACTTCGAGGGTTACTGCTTATGAAATTACAGTCTGGTTAATTAACAACTGGAATTTCGTTTTTTCTCTACCCATCAGGACCGTTTTAATAATTTCGTAAGCGTATGTATGTGGATACTTATTATAGCGTTTCCCTGAGAATTGGTGTTGTTTCCTAAGTTACTTTGTTATTGATAATTTCGTAAATATTTCTGGAGTTTTTGAGTTGCTTCATTAGTTTTATTAATTTCATCATTAAGTAGTAGCGTAAACTAGACTATTGTATACAACCAAACTGGTAATTTGGAAATTACCAAAAGAGAAAAGAAGACGAGAACAAAATTTATATTTTGGATTCAAAATGTTCACAGCCTGGCTATCCATATCGCCATATTCACGAGAAACACAATCTTGCAAATAATCGTGTAAGAATAGATAAAGGCAAACACTCAACTGTACACCCAACAAAAGATCGAAAGAATAAAGAGTAACGAGAAAAGAGATATGTGTAGAACAGAACCATAAGTATACAGCAGAAAAGTTACAGAAAAACTCCATGAAACTGTGCACGCAATTAATAATATTAGAAAATTGACAGACGAATTTATAATAGATAAATTCACGACAAAAACGTCAAATGTGTCCCAATATTCCCAATGAATAAACATTTTTGAATCAGAATGTACTCGTTTAGGAATAGAAGAAGATACAAAGAAGGTTGAAGCATTTCGTTTATTTTTGGAGAATATGTGTCTGGATTGGTATAGTTCTATGCTCATTAAATACACAGTAAATTCGAAGTGGTCTATTTGGAAGAAGAATTTTTGTGAAACTTATGCAGACAAAAGATGGACACCAGTTAAGTATGCCATTTTATTTAAGTATCGAGAGGGATCATTATTGGAATATGCTCTAAAAAAAGAAAGATTATTATTGGAGATAAATAAATCAATGGATAAATCAACAATAATTGATTTAATTTCCACAGGCCTCCCAAATTTTATTACTGCAACGATTGATCGAAATAGCTTAACAGAAACTAAAGATTTATTTAATAACATCATAGGCTTAGTAAATAAAAAGAATATTGATAACAAAATTAAAAGAAAAGATATAAATGTCAAAGCATGCAGAATTTGTGAACAAAATCCATCCCGAATCTGCATGTTGGTTCAAAGATAAGAATATTGAGCGACCAAAACGAAATCAAATAAGGAATGTTAATAATTCTGAGTTAGAAATAGAGTTAAATGAAATAAAGCCAAAAAACTTCTAGTTCCACCATTAATCAAAATTAAATTATTAGTAAATGATACTTTAGAAATTATTAAATTATTAGGATCAAATGTATTTCTAATAAATTCTAGATTGTTATCTTTTAAATATAACTTTGATAGTAACAATAATCTTGCAAACCTGAAAACGAAGTGTGAAAAAAGCTAAAGGAATAGTTACATTAAAGATAAAGATTTTTGATATTGAAAATATGATATGAATGTCTGCGATAGACGAAAAAAACTTTGATTATGACTTCTTAATAGGCTTATAAAGAAATTTCGTCTCATGCAAAACGATAAATTAAAAATTATACAAAATATCGACCACTTGAAAATAAAAGATAATAGAAAAAAATACATCTAAAAAATTGTAAAATAGCTTCTGATATTTCAAGTAGTAAGAATGAAGAAAAATGTGATTTATATACCTAATAATAAAGATGACGAATATAAAATTAACTTTAATGAACACAAAAAAGAAAAAAACTTCAATATGTTAATAAATCACTTAGACGTTCAAAAACAGGCAAAATAGAGGAACTAATTTGCAAATATAAATCCCTTTTTGTTTAAGATAAATATGATATAGGTACATACTGTAAAAGGCTATGAAGCACATATTGATTTATTGATAGATAGATATTGTAGTTTTGCATTTAACATTTGCCAAATCCTAATGGATCTTCAGTGGAATATGATGATGAACTACCAGCGTAAGAAACTCTAATATCACAGACATGAAAAAGGACGTGTATAGTGCTTAAAAATGATGATGTCAATTTGTAGAAAGTTGCTTAGGACAAGCTAGAGAAATGAAACTTCATAAAGTCGAACGAAGCTGACAAAATCAGGTATGTGCGTAGGGCAATGAGTACCTCCACGGAACTTTTAGAATAATTCTTACTAACAATAAAAAGTGACAAATTTATTTTGTACCGCACATTTGAACTAACCATCCTCCACGTCTAAATGGGCCCCGTTGCTTGAAATTGAAGACATTCAA
Source organism: Popillia japonica (assembly GCA_004785975.1). NCBI lineage: Eukaryota > Metazoa > Arthropoda > Insecta > Coleoptera > Scarabaeidae > Popillia > Popillia japonica. The sequence continues at coordinate 32,599 of SMLS01068133.1, forward strand.
ATTGCTCTTTCAGAATTACTGAAGATTGTTGAGGTAGCTATGCCCAAAGAAATGCTTACAATTGACAGGGTACAAGCATATTGGCTTTTGAGGCTGTGGAAGGATTAAATAATTGGTTAATAATAATAATAGTAATAATAATAATATATGTTTATCGCCCAAAGAGTTACACCAATTAGTTCCCAAGACACTGGATAAACATGCTAAAGACACAGTCTCCCCACCCCAGTCTTAATGGCAAGTACGCTTCGATAATTTAAGCATTCAATGCAGTATTAATTAAGGCAATTGGTCTAAGTAGTTTGTAATCAGCTTTTGCACTGTACTGGTTTGGTAAGATTGGAAAGTTTAAAATATTTCTTTTAGATTATACAAAGCAGTAAACTTTATGTTCTGTTTTGGATGAAGATGCTTTCACATTAAGCCAAATTTGCATTTTTTTCTAAGAGTAAATAGTGACGAAGTATTGTTCTGACCCATTTACATACCACAAGTTTTTATTTTAATAACTGCTCGCACATGTTTGGAGCAGAATTTGCCTGATACTATTGATGTTCAACTCTGAATAATAACTGAGCAACCCCATACTAACAAGGGTGTAACAAGTTAAATCTGGAAGAAGAAGAACAAATTCAAGAAGAGTAAAGTAAGCTAGTAGAGTTCGCGCATATAAAAAGACCGTTACAGTAAACTAGAATTTGAGAAGGAAGTTTTCGAATATACAAAACTTTTGAGCAATTTTGAATCTTCTCCAAGATGTTCCCCAACACCACTACTATATAGAACTACTGAAGATGGCAACTTAGTTGCTGAAATACGTATCTTGTGCCAATACTGTTAGTGTTAGTGTCAGTATTAGTGCGGTGTTGATGAACATCACCAGAAGAATAATCTAGAAGCCACAGTTCCATACCAAGTTCTTAAACAATTTTATTATCTGAAGAACCAAAATGCCAGCTCTAAGATTTTTTGGGGCTTATTTTGTATCTTGGGAAACTAGCGTGATGTCAAAATATCTTCATTCTTCTAAAACCCTTTTGCATTTATTTTAGACGTGGTTAGAGACTAACTAAACCTAAACCTATTGGTCAAGAAACTTTGATAATAACCCCTAATCAATCATTATTATTTCAAGACAATTAAGAAAAGGCAAAATTTAGCAGAAGTCTCTAAGGGATAGGGTGTGGGTGACAGAAAAATATTATAATTAGGCAAATACGGAACCAAGATTATGAAGTGGTAAATTGTGAAGAAGGAATTGCTAGTAGTTTGAGACTATTAAAAACTGCGGCCAACTTATAAGATCAAAACCAATTACCTTGAGGCTTCTTCATTTATTCGATATTGCCGTAATAAAGAAGCAAAGATCGAGATGTGAACGCAACTAAAATAGATCACTGACAAAGAATTTCAACTCATGATGAGAGTTTATTGACGATGAATGCTTACTGGATTCCTAGTTTCTTCGTTTTCTTTAGCCTGCTGAAAGTATCAGCAAATTTAAACACCATTTAGTTAGCACATCTAGCTAACTTCAAAAGAGACTTCTGATTTAAGAAATACACTAACTAGTCTTAAGAACGGATATTCCAATATAGTGGATTTGCTTACTTTGAGACCTTCACAAATCTATTCTCACTCGGTAAAGATATGTATCCTCGTTAGTATTCCACCGAAAACACAGCTGTAATATTATCCTCTTACTTATTTTCAAACCTTAAATATTTCAGTATTGCGTACAGTTAATGGTCACAAATATGGCTTCCACTTCAGTTTAAAGAGAAGGGGCTCTCCCGCATTTACGATCTAAAACTTTAATGGAATTTATCCGACTCTCTGAGAAAATGTCCGTAAGTTTGTTGTTGTTACAGTTCCACCGGCAGGATATACATACACATACATACGTATACATGTATAAGCAATACAGCCCCCTCTTATAATACGACGTTCATTAATCATGTATCCAGTTAGTAGTCCTACGTACCCAAGAGGTTCAAACGTAATTTCTTATTTTTCTCATATATCATGTGAAAGTCCTGACACTTGTCCGACACAGTACGATGTGGTGGTGTAAGTTTTTCCCGGATTTTCGTCGTTCGCGATTCCGGTTTCAGCCATCGCAATTTCAAGTGCCAATTATGTATTCGCGACACACAGGCAATTCTCAGCCGGGCGAGAAATATGAGGCATTTGAAATTCGCTGTCACTCACCACCGTGACATGAGATCACAATGACGTCGTGTCGCTCTGCTGGTGGGTAATAACAGTGGAACAACAAGCGTCACAACTGATACGATGTTCCGGTAAAATTACTGTTATTTTCCGGTTTATAAATCGTGATGTATCACATTTCTTTTTTGAAGAAATCTGGTTGAAAAGATATAATGTAATTATCCTTTTTTTATATGTACATTACAGACATTTATAGACAAAAATTGATTTTTGGCGGATGATTCGCGATATTCTGCAATAAATCTCACACCATGCGTATATTGTACCACTATCCCATTTTAGATATAAGCAGTCAAAGTTAATCTACTAATCAGGACACTATGGGTATCGATACCAACAGATATGGCTAAATAGCGCTGGGCTGGTCATAATGTACAGAGTGTTGCAAAATTTGTGCATAAGATATATTAACTTTTATGTGACTGGATAAGTACCCGGGTACCTTTTTCAGATTTAAATGATTGTGTTTAAATTTACTGAGCTTCGAAATTCTGTGACACTGTGTGTGTGTGACACACTCTAAACTTGTTCTATATTACCCTTTATTATACACATTTTCTTATTTAGATTTAATTTTAATGATAAAATGGTATCCCAAATTATTACAACCTCTAGTGACAGTGTAAAGGAGAAAATAATAGCCGTAAACAGAACATATCACGCAAACAAGAAAATGCTCAGAAGCACTCACCTTAGTAAGAAGACCAAGATAAGAATGTACGAAACATTGATAAGACCAGTAATGATGTACGCTGCGGAAACTATGACGATGACACAACGGGACGAAGAAGACTTACGAATACTGGAAAGAAAAATATTAAGAACAATACTGGGACCAGTGAAGGTGGCGCAGGATGAATTTAGGACAAGAATGAATCACGAACTCAAACAGGAAATAGGAGAAGACATTGTACAAAGAATTAAGAAACAGAGAATAAAATGGCTTGGTCATGTCTGGAGAGCAGGAGAAGAAGCACATATAAGAACATTAATGGCATGGAGACCTAGTGGTTTAAGAAGAAGGGGGCGACCTAGATCAAAGTGGATGGAAGAGGTAGTCAGGGACCTAGAAGAAAAAGGCGTTAGAAATTGGCAGAGAAAGGCGATGGACAGAAGATTATGGAGGACAATTAGCCTGATGCTTTAGAATTATAAATGGGGATTGATCCACCTCGCACACAGGATCCAGAGATCTTCGAAAGACGAGGCACAACTCCTTGTGGAGTGTACAGCCATTATATATATAGTGACAGTGTAGGTACCCGGGTACCTCCATTTAAAATTACATGGCGATGGAAGTGAAAAAACAAAAAGTAGCATTTTTACATTTTTTTGTTTATATATGTTATATAAAGAACAAAAACAAATAATAATAAGATTAACTGCGTGTTAATTACAGGTATCGCAAACTATCTTAGTAACAGAATGCTCATAGCAAACGACTTTTGAACAAAAGTTGCATGCTTTTCGCGTTTTTCTTTCTCCGTGATTCAATTCCCCGTCAAACATAACATTTTCCAATTACCAAAATACGCCCAGAAGTATCTTGAGATAATCGACTTCTGACGGTTGTATTAAGTAGTTGTGTAATTTGGCGTCCTAGAATAAATTCTATAGATGTGCGTGTAAAATTATTGCCCAAAACCCCTGGAATACGTTTAGAGTTAGTACAGAAGACATGCATAACTCATTTGCAAGATCTTTCAAAAATATCCGTCGTCGGTCGGTTGATGGAAGCCTAGGATTGTGCTCCGTGTAAATTATGTATGCACTCAGTGTGGCAAGACCGATCCTGTTGTGAAAAAATGCTAGAGGACAACGATTTGTTCTAAGCTTTTACTGAATACTCAGATAACATTTTATCCATTGTGTCGACGCCGCCTTTGGTTTTATTGTAATATTTTATAAATAAATGCACCTGTTTCTGTAGCAAGGAGGTGCATTGTACATAAAAAAAAAATGGTGTCCAATTCGAACAGGATTTATAGGATAGTGTTTCGATTTTTTCATGTGATTGTTTTGTTTGACCTAAATAACAAAGGAATGTTTATTTTCTTGTCTGCATTTTTTATAATTATGATTAAAAAAGACGCTATGATTGTTTTTATTGCGTACACTAATTCATGACCTACTGCTAGTTTTGTCATATAAAAATTTGCAAAAACTTTTCGTTTTCTTGCATTTTTCCTCTATTTAAGTGTGTTTTTATGACATTATTCGAATCGTTAGAAAACTTCTTTCATAACAAAATACATAGTGCAATTTGAAAACAAGTTGAATTACGTTTCTCGTGAATTATACGCGAAAAACAGATAATTCCCAGTGCTATTTGTAGTCTTTTCGAAACCCTACAGTTTCATATATAGATCATTAAAATCCGATAAGAAATAAACACGTTACAATCTTTGAAAATTTTTGTTGAACACCCGGCATGTATAGCTACAATGTATATACAAAGTTGGGTGCCCGGGTACCTACACATAAAGGTTAAAGAAGAATATCAAGCTGGTGGTAAACTAAAGAAGATAAAGCAGAATTCAAGATTGCAGAGAAAGACAATAAATTAAAGCAAAACCTTTGCATTGTAAATGTTGGTCAAGAAACCAGAAAGCAATCGTTGGACAATTATTTGGAACAAATAGAACAGCTGCGATTTGATATCAAACTAGCACAAAACAGGCGAAAGACATTACCCACTATACAAATTTATTATTAAAAACTCCTATACCCATTTCCGACCCACGCAAAATGCATAGAAAGCATCTGCACATCAAAAATATGACTACCATACTAGAGGTACAAAAAAATGATAAAAGCTAACAATATTTCACTGAAGGTTAAGGCAATTCTTGGCTTGAAAAAGTACCTATTAAACAATTAGTGATTTGTTAATTCTTAAGGTAAAATGACTGAATTTTAAAATCGATTACGCCACGAATAGAGATTTATATTGTATGGCATGGGCCTAATCTGCTACATGAAGAAGCTGCTAAGCAATTGATTCAGTTCTAGACGATTGGACAGAACCGTTTCTTGTCACATTTGTAATTTAACTCCGAATCAATTGGTCAGCTAAATGTACTAGAAATGAAATTATAAATTCCGTCAAGAATATGAAAGTTTTAAATTCTTAATCTAGAAAGATTACCTCTCAAATGTTGCCTATTTTCAAGTGAGAGCATCTTCAAAAGGTGGTATTATTTTCAGGAACAATTTTACCACAAAACAAGTATTCAGTAAAATTTTTACAGTAGATTTTACTTAATGGTGTAATCCTCAACACAAGAGAAATTGCTTTAGAGTGTTGTATAAGTTGCGCCCACAATCTTTCGTTTATAGCAAAAACTTAACACGCAAATTATACAAAAATCTCGTCATAAGGGTTTTGTATCAATTGGCGGTAGCAATAGGATCCACTGTTGTATTCTGCTGCAATCCTACATCGATTTTATGCAAAAATTTTGCTAACTGTGTAGTGTATTGAAACGCAATTATAGAATTAATTTTTTTTGTGTGAATTTTCGTTATTGCCCCCAAAACATCTAAGTTATCCTCCATAATATTTTTTTTAATGCAAATTGTACTATGTGTGTATGAGTGAAGTTTTTATTTGGTAATTGTTTAATAATCATCTTCCCTTATTAATATGAGTATATTTTTTTAGGAAGTATGCAAAAATAATAAGAATTAACCCAAATTGCTTTTAGGAAAATGCCACAATTTGAAATTTCTTGATAAGAAAAAAACGTTAAAGAATGTTTCTTTTCAGAAAAGCTTATTCATAGGAAGTTAAAATCTGTTCGTTGACGTTAACATTCTTCTCAGATTTCTTTACGCTATTTTAGTAAATTTCTTGTCTTGTCTTCTGATTATCGGTTCAGTATTATGACAGAACACCAAATTTTCATTGTTTTAATTTTTCTTTATGAATTATTCTGGGACGTATTTAGAAAGTCTTTCTTTTCACTTTTCTTTTGTATTGGGATGAAGAACATTCATAAATTTAGAGTCCAACACTAGTCAGACAGCATCTCGCTATTCCCCTTGCCCTGATAGCGTTTTTCAATAGTGGAAATATCCTGATGAAATCTTTCCCCATGCTCGTCGCTAACATCGCAAAGATTCTGGGGAACGAAGTTCAGGTGCGAATGCAAGAACTGTATTTTAAGACTCATATTACAGCCTAATGCATGGTAACTTCTAAGAAGCTCACTAACAATTTCCTCGTAACCTTCAGATTTTTTATTTCCCACGAAATTTTTTGTCACCCTTGTAAAATGGATCCCAACCAGTCCGTTCTAAATCGCTCAAGAGGACGTCAAATTCTCGATCCTGTTGTAACAGTTTAATCTGGGGTCCTATAAAAATCCCCCCTTTAAATTTTGCCTCGGATGTATTACGAAATTTTTGTTTAAGGTATCAAAATCCTGCTCCCTCTTTGTACAATGCTTTGGTGAAATTCTTCGTCAGGCCTAATTTTATGTGTAATGGCGGTAAAACTATTACACTACTAGGCATCGTGCACAGACATTGTTAGGGATCCACAACTTGTCTTGATTTGTAATTTTTAATTTAAAATAAAGGTTATACGATTTTTCTATTAAAGGTGTAATATTTCGTCTATGCTGTTGAACGGTGAATTCTCCACATACACAACAAAAAGTGATTGTTTACACACATACGGGACATCGGACAATTCAGAAAACGTTTAACTAATGTTACTACTATACATTAATTGAGTCAATTTGAGTCGAATAATATGTCTGTAGGGTCTTATATAAACTCACATATGCACAGATCTATTAATTCCTTGATTTGATTGGTTCTAGAGAAAAAAGGGACTGGGTTAACAACTATGACGTACAAATGAAGCCCAAACATGTTAAATCCAGTTCAGACATGCCCGTTAGCATGATAATAACTTGATAGTTTCTTTTAACTTACTAATAAAAAAATATCTTTAGACATATACATACATATAAAAAACACATATCTCAGAAAGCTGACGTGATAGCCAATTTTTGAAAATATTTTCAGAATTACAATTACACCTATCAGAGTGTAAGAAAAAAAACCTGTTGGCCAATGTATTAATGTAGATTCCTACAAGCTTTCAAAAAAATCTTGTACAAACCAATAGTTATCTGAGACCAATATACGGTGCTATACGACAATAGGTGGAACAGAAAATCAGGTGTATAAGAAGCAACTACCAAAAAGATTCTGTAGAGCAAGTTAATTCTATATCTTTCTAAATCTAGCTTATTGTTCAAAGGTTATGGAGCTACGAACTTCTTTAGTAGTTCTCTGGTATTGTAACTGCACAAAATGATTTGATCAATTCAAAAACAAGCGTTGGCTAACCAGTACCTATGCTTTTTTGGGTCAAAATTAACTATTTTTCAAAATCCAGTACAAATAATCACAATTTTTTCTGAACAATTTTAGAGAACATGCTTATCATCGAAAATTGTCGGTGAAATTTTATAGCTAATAATCATTTCTTACAAAAGCTACAAGCATTCCTAGAAGAAGATAATTGTTCTTATTGAGATTTGGAGATCGCTTGGGCAATAATTATATCGCGTTCTACCAAAATTTTATCATAGTACTGATAACATGAGTCCTGACCAGCTAGGAAATCTGGCAAAATAAAGGATGCTATCAAGAAACTACTAATAGGCACATAAAATACTTCGAAATTTTTTCGGAAATATAATATATATAATATATATATATAATAATTATTAGATTATTAAGATATACAGTAGTGTGCATAAGTTATCGATCACTCACATATTACGCAAATACAACTTTGTTGTAACTCTATTCGGAGGAAGTGGTTACAATAAAATCATTTCTGTACTCTAGAACATTGAAAAGAACGTGATTGGTATCACCTTTTGTTTGTTCAGCAATTACCACTGGACTATTTTTAATTAAACAAAAAAATCGTTAAATTAACGGTCACAATCATTTACCGAAGTTTGGATGATCTGTTGACGGGTTTCGGTCCAACAGGCGCGGCTTAATTTTCGCTGAATCACCGTATTTTGCATTTACTATTTTTGACCATTTCTTCTATTATATTTATCATTGCATTGCAGACATAACTTTAAAAAGCAATTATCACTGAACCATTTTTAATTAAACCAAAAAATCGTTAAATTAGCGGTCACAATCGTTTATCGAAGCTTATGGACGGCTGTTAACGGGTTTCGCCTCAACAAGCGCCAGTTGATTTTCGCCGAATACCCGTATTTTGCATTTATTATTTTTGACTATTGCTTTTAGTATATTTATCATTATATTGCAGTTATAACTTTAAAAAGCAATTGTCACTGAACTATTTTTAATTAAACCAACAAATTATTAAATTAACGGTCACAATCATTTACCGAAGTTTGGATGATTTGTTGACGAGTTTCGCCCCAACAAACGCCGGTTAATTTTCGCCGAATCTCCGTACTTTGCATTTGCTATTTTTGAGAATTCTTTTTAGTGTATCGATCATGATATTACAAATATGACATAACACAACAACTTTTCAACAATATAGCCTAAATATTATATAAATCTTCTAATCAATCCCAAAGACAAAGTAAAAATAAGTCTAGAATTTGGAAAATTGTATGTAAGAATTGTGATCAAGTTTATGTTGGTCAAACTAAACCAGAGATAACGAATATGTGGCACCTTTTCCGTTTAGAAGAGTTGAATCTTTCGCAAGTAGTGCAATATTTTATTAGGAACGGACACCGTCTCAAGAAATTAGTAAAAAACTTTTAATTCTCGGCGGTTTATAGACGAACTAACACATTTAAACGCAGTGTCTAAAACCAAACAATCTAAAGATGCTTGCACGACAGAAAGGAAACATTATGCAACAAAAGTGGAAGAAGTAAAAAGAACAGCACTAACAACTTTCTGAGAGCGACTAATAGTAACATAACAGAATAAACGGAAAAAATTCAAGGCGCGTAAACGGTAAACAGGTGATCGATAACTTATGCGGACTAATGTATATGTATATCAAAATAATGCAGTACAAAAATGCTTCTTTAGAAATTGTCTGCTCTAAAGTAATTTTTCTGAATAACAGCCCCCTACAGATTTGAACTAGAAATGCACGAAACTAAGCTGAAACTATGGCGATAATTTTTTTGTTATTAAAAAAATTATAATAATAGAAAATACCTCAATTATACTACTATTACTGCATAATCTATACAACAGAAACATATATAGGTTAGAATTGAATTTCTGTTTGAAAATTCACAGTAGTTTTTTTAGCACTACAATTTAACTTGTTCTTTGTCTTTTCAGATAAAACCTTTTATTTATGCTTGTGTGAACGTATCCAAAATATGATTACCAAAATAATATTTGTAGAAAATTAATGCTTAGCTTTGTAAATAAATGTTTTCGAAAATTATGTGAATTAAAAAGCCTTTTTGTATATTGTGAATTGCAGATACATTCCCTACATTCTTAACCTCTGGGCTTTTGATAGTAATTCTGAATCGTCCAGTGGAAAATAAAGAAATAAAACCTATAAATGTTAAAGAATCCATTAAATATATGTATGTGGCAACAAATTATACGGCATAATGCTAGCTTGCCAAATTTACGTTGTGAACATTTTAATTGCTTATAAACTGTAATCTAACTTAATTCCATTGAAAAACATTTTGAGAAGGTGAATATGTAATTAAATTGCCTAATATTAATTGGTATGTGCCGTAAGGAAGTGTTCTGCTGTAACACTTAAGGTATCCCGTTAATCCAATAGACATTAGCTATGCAAATGTAAGGATAAAGAATGTAAAGTGTAACAAAGGCAGCAGCGCTAATATTGGCTCCGCTAATGTAGTTAAACAAATTTAGCAATTAAGTCCGTAATTAGCTTACACTTCGAAGAATAAGGAACGACGCTAAGTGTACGGTATGGGAGAGAAGTGATCCTATTCCGCTCAAAGAAAAGTTCAGCCAGCGTATCGTATTCCCTTGTAATATTTAAGGAGCTCCTCCTTGTTCGTGAACTTTTGGCGCCAGGCACTTTCGCGAGGATCCGTCGAAGAACAAGTGACTGACTGACATTGTCTACTATGGTGCTGCTAGCTGACGACACCCGCCCGGAGAAATTTTGGTTAGCTGCTAGTTCGTTAAGCAAATTTTATTAAGACGGTTAATTTAAGCGAGATAGGGAGACGACAATTTTTATTAAAATTAAATCACTGGTTTTCTACGCCCTTGAACAGACTAACTTCGTTTTAGTATTCAGTCTACGGTTATGAGCATTACATTAGCAAACGCGTCGTTAACTTAATAGTTTGATTGCGAATTGTGCGCAATAAGCACATTAAGAAATTAGAGAGAGTATTGCATATAGATTTTGTGTTATTTTGACCGGAAGAGTGCAAAAATGTTATTTATACAACAAAACATCTAAGAAGAAATCGCAAAAAGAAACTTACCGAATTGTTGATAGGTTCGAGTAGTTTGGGTCCGCAAACTAAGGATGGAAAGTCAACAGGTAATCACTCGGACTAATGAGAGTTAAAGATCACAGTAATCACTAAACCGAACTTATAAGGCGCATCAATTCAAAAAATACGGCACTAGGAAAATTTCTTATCGCAGCCGGCTGCTACCTCGTCTCTCTTAATACTAAAGTAGGTCATGCGTGCTTCTCCAACTCGCAAAGACATATACAAAAAACAGTGAGTAAAAACTATATAGGTATATAGCATTAGCGATATATGTACTAGGTATATCGCATTTATTTTATTTCTTGCTGCAATATAAAACGTATATGAATACGTGTTTGAAATGTTACTAAATAAAAAGCTACGTGAACTGTATTATTTGAGTTAACTTATTCTGAATCATACAAAAATATCTGTTGCACCAGCAATATATGTATACATACATTAAGTTGTAGTTGCACTCACTCCAGCTAAAAAAATTTAATATGAAACCTTTGTTTTACAAATAGATGTTTGTAGATACTTATTTCAATTTTCTATTGTGTTTTTACGAATATTAGACGAAACAAATAAACTATCTGTCTCCAGTACTAAAAACATTTCTATTTAATGTGTATTTTGCAACCAACCTACAACCATTATTATCAAAAAATTAGATGTTTAAACATACTTGTGCGAACAAGTTGATAAGAGAAAGCTCCTTTGGAAAAGATTTTTAGATAAAACCTACACGGGTTTGAAAAGGGGGCTGAAGAACTTTAAAATAATTTTGTAAAATCAACTTCTTCTGCTAACGTAAAAAAAATACATCTAGTAGTGTCCCAGCTGCTGATTCATTAAAAAAGTTTTGAGTTGGCTAAGAAAGTTTAATGAATCAAAGTCAGCATAATGGGTATGATAGGGTTAAGGACCCCTTATAAATCTTCCTGATGTACCGTGGAATGGGGTTACTTTGATTCCTGGGCTTACTTTGATAAAAACTTTGTTTCTGTACTTAAAGTGAAATTATATAAATTCGAAACGTACTCTTCAGACTATTGTTTTACTGTTGGCAGCACTGAACATCACTGTGAGCATATGACCAACGCAGTTGGTGTATTGTTACTAGTTTATGAAAAATTATTCAAAATATGTAAGTAGAAGTTTTTTGGAATTGTAATAGCTGAAATAACTTCTAAACTACAGCTTTGATTATCGCAAAAACTTAAATTGTATGTAGTTTACCGAAGCAGAGTTTATTCATCTATCACATTATGTATATGGCAAAACATAATCTTAACGGCTATTGCTTTTTCGACCGTTTATTATTCATGGGCTGTCATTGATCACCTAGGCGGTGCTACTTTGATCGTTGGTCAAAAATATTCTAATCCAAATAATCAAGAGGAAGATGAAAGTGATGTTGATGATAATTTTGCTGAAGAGGTAGAACAACAAGCAGAATGTGCAGAAGGAAGATACGTACTAGTAAACTTTTTTACTAGCCGTGGCAAGCAAACATACAAATATGTGTGCCAAATTACACAAACAGCCCCTTTGTTAGTTCAAGGCTACAAGACTTTAAATGACAAAAGAAGGTTTCAGAAAATTCCAAAAGATATTTCAGAAATTGATCGCTGTGACATTGTCGCGTTTTTGCCAAAAACTGTGGAAGACGAAAACTATGTTGAGTTTCCATTTGCTATAAATACTCAAGAACTGCCTAAATAATTTAAAGTAAATCTTCATTTGTTAGTTTATAAGCTGTTTTTTAAGTTAAGACAAGTTATGATTGTTAATTTACATTTTCTATACATTAAAAGACTGAAAAATTAAAAAAAAAAAATTTTATAATTTTTTTTCGTAAAAAACTATCTTTACAATTAAAAACCTTTTCTACAGTTTGTTCCTTATTTTCTTACTTTAGAATTCCGTCCAGAAACAAGGAGGTTTCAAAGTAACCCCACTTATAGTTTAACATTGATCAGCACCATTAATTTTTTTTTCTCAGAAGATAATGAGAAAAATAATCATTTTATTTCAGAAATAGGTAGAATGACCAAATCCGATACTTACATTTTAATTTTATTTCTTTTGCTCTCCTACTTCAGGAGAAAAATACATTTTAATTTTGAAATTGTTCAAAGTCACCCCATTCCACGGTACCGACTTCTGAGGTTTCCAAATGATTGACCAGTAAATTTCATAATTTTCTTGTAAAACAATCTAGTTTTTCCCAAATTCATTAAAATTTATTGAAGAAATTCAAAACATTCAGTTGCTGAAGGGCGAAATATTAATTTCATTTGATGTTAGTTCTCTTTTTCGTAGCGTAGTACTGACTCCAGACACCCTGACATACCTGAAGGATTTGTTGATTGAAAACAATTTGAGCCAACAATGCATCCAGGGGTATATTCGTCTAACTGACATATTTATGAAGCGGAATATTTCTCAGTTCAAGGGTGGCTTTTACAAACAATTATCTAACCCTCTCATTAGGTAGTTGTTTTGCAATTTTTGACACCAAGAAAAGTAATATTGACTATTTCCTTACGAGATTCAATAATTGATGTAAAACCATAAAATTTACATATGAAAAAAAACGAAAATGGCCAGCTACCCTTCCGAGATACTTTAGTTATAAAAAATTAAAATTGTGTAGAATTTGACGTTTGTAGGAAGGAAACTAGCGCACTTCGCTACATTCCCTCAGATTCCCATCATTGTGCCGAACACAAAATGGCAAGTCTGAATATCTGGTTCATCCTGATTTCCCTTGAACAAGGTTAGGTATGAGAAACAGCTTAAAGTCATAAAACATGTAGCCAGGTCTAATGGTTCCCAGTCATAGTTAGTTAGGAATTTTATTATATTATTATTATAAGAATTTTTTGAAAAAATCCACTACTTTTCAAGTAGATGTCAAAACCACATCTTTTGTTGTTTGTTTTGAACAAACAACAAACAATTATTTGTAAGAGATATGTTCAAATTGATTAAGTGTACATACACCTGAAAATAATCTGTTAATATTTTTAAATCCATTAAAATTCAAAATTTTCCTTTCGTAAATAATGACAAACATCTGAATATTCAATAACATTTTAAAGATACTTGTAAAAAGTGCTGTAAGAAATAGTAAATAATATACTGTTTTCGATAATTTTTTATTCAGCCTGTTAGAAGAGGACGGATGTATCAACCGACTGTGACAATGTACAGAATTTGAATTAATGTTCGAGTTCGGGTTAGTGATTGTTGTAGTTTTTATTTATTGTCGAACTGCTGTTATTTTGTGTTGGTTTCTTTGTGGAACAAAGGAACGTGTGGAACAGAGAATACGTCAGTAAGTGTTTTTTGTATCTTTGGTATTTTTGTTTATTTCCGACAAGCACAGTTTTGAATATATGTATGTAGCTATGTATTTATGTATGAACATATGTAACAGAAAAAAATCCACACTGAATGCAATAATGTAACTGAAAACAATGGTGCCAACTTTATTAACTTATACTAAACGGAGTACATGTATTACTAATATAGATTGCACTATTATCAGGTATTAATTTATAGAGTTTTGTTTTTTTCCATAATAACATAAATAAGTAATATAAAAAAAGTAAACTAATGGGCGATATGCAAAGTGAGTCATCGCTGATGCAACCACAGAGCCATTACATATAATAGATTGACTCTTTTTTTTAGATTCTAGAAAACCATACTATCTGTTATGAAAAAAAAAACTAATTACTTGATATTAGATTGTAGAATACAGGTGATCGAGAGTCTAGTACGTATCTTGCATTAAACCTTGTTCAAAATCAAAGTTCCAACCACCTTCGAAAGTGAAGTACTAACCTAATTCTATTATCCTCAATGGCATTTCACGTATTTCTTAATTCAATCATGTAACAAAGTTTATTATCCTAGAGGATACGATACCTTCAAACTTCAATGTCAACTTTATCTTTTCCTTGTCAACCGGCATGCCTTTCCCAATTACGCTACTTAATTTTGTAGTCTTCACATAACATATTGCCAGAACTGCTTGCCTTGTAATATCAATCGAAAAATTACGAATGATTTACCTTTTTTGTGATGGTATCCCAAAAAGAAGTTTAAACTGTTTTTTCAAAACTAACTTTTGAGAATTGTAATCAACTTGAGAAGTTATTTCAATAAAAATTTTCCAACCACTCTATTGTTAAAATTGGCAGAGGAAAGGTCCAGATGCTTGGCTCAATCGAGTTAGCGGACTTTACCTGAATTCAAAATTGTACAAAGCCATTTTTAGATATAACTGATTACATTAGCAATCTTTAATATCATTAGTTTAATTAGCACATGGCGTATTATTTAATTCAATCATGTAATAAAGGTTATTACTTTATACTTATTACTGTTCACATTTATGCTGCTTAAATTTGTTTTGCTCTACCTAAAAGATAGTCACAACCACTGGACTTTTATTATGTACCAAAAAATTATACCTGATTGGGCTTTTGCTTTATATTTTGTTAATAGTATCCAAAAAAGATGTTTAAACTTTTTAAGATCCTTAACTTTCGAGAATTGTTAGGTGACAATTCGTTAAATTTTAAGCAAAAACAAATTGCTGCAACGCAATGGTGTCCGTACAAATTTTGTAACTGATGTGGGAAGTTTTTCAACAGATTTTTTTCCATCCATCCTCTTGTTAAATTGCCGGAATTGGCCAGATGGTTGGTCCGACTCCTAGGACTGGCAGCAAATGACTTTTTGTTATTATGTAAAACATAAAACATTCCTCTTGTCACAATGGAAACATGAAATACAGAATTAGAAACAGACTTCTACTGGTATCCTCAATTCTGTTGGATAATGGAAACAAGATTTTAGGAAACTGTTTATACTTTATTGCGTATAAAATGCTGGATTTTTTTATTATTTAAGTGATAATAATTATTAATTACAAATTCTGCTTGAGGAATAGAAATTTTTTCAATGCTTGAACATGGTCTGACAGAAGGCATCAAGAAGGCAGCAAAATATTTAATTATCTTTATCCTGACAATGTTTCGAATACTGACACAAGTAAAATGGAGTTGATATTCCATGTTTGATACTGTTTCTGTGCGTTCACTATACATACTTACCTCATTGAAACATTAAACACAACTCTTAAGACTCTAGTAGCAATCTCGCACCAATTTAGCACAAGTGGAACAGGTATTGGTTAAAGGTTGTGGCCCACCAATAAAATGAAATAGGAACAATAGTGGACCTCTTAGTTGACCTCTGAGGTATACTACATGAAACAGGCTTTGCAGGTGACAAATTGATAGATATATTCCAAGTTAAAGGTACTTTTCTAAACTTGTATCCCAGAAGTTTCAAGGAGAATCGTATGGTGGTTGATGGTATCGAAAATCTTTAAAAGAAAATAAAAAAGCAGCCACTGTTTAGTTCTGTAACTGCAGTGATCCAATAACGTGCCTCAAGCAACCTCTCAGGCGACTACAATTCTGGACTTGTTATCTTTTTCATTCTTTCTTTTTCATGAACATTTTAACCTGATTTTTTTGCAGATATCAATTGTTAGTGCAAAATTTACCAAAAACCTTATTAGTTGTTGTTTTGTTTTGCTAAAATAATTTTAAAATATTCATATATCAAACTGCTTCAATTTGCATTTTTATATCTAACCACATCTCTCAACGGGGACCTTTGCAATTTATGCGTTCAAATTTAGTACAACCTTACAAAATTGACATAACATTAACGCCGTCGATTTTTTAATTGGTACAATAGGGATTAAATTGTTAACAAAAGTATCTCGTACCATTCCAGGAAAAAAAGCTTATTTAACCTTTAATTGCAAACTCGACACTCTGAATTTAAAACGAAATAAAAAAGCAGCGATTTCCGCCAAGATTGATGCTCTCTCCCCCACACACAAAAGGACGAGGAAGCTCTCCATACGGCCTCTTGAATGGAAAACTGCGTGGCGTTAAATTGAAACCATTGTGCTCTCTAACATACCTTAAATGATTAGAAAGTAAACAGAGCGGATTAAACCAAATAAAATATGTAGCAAATCAAGATGGGGTGGCAATGAAGCAGTCACCGAGACTCGTTGGGGTAGCGTTCGACAGGTTCTCCATCCGATGGCATATGGTGTTGCAACATACATTAGCAGGTTGCGTATCGTGTATGCAGCCTGAGGGTGGTACGTCGCATCAAACATGCAGTCGGCGAGGGGCACAGAACCACCCTATCGATATATAAATGTCTGATATGTATTGCTGAACGCATTGTAGCTCTATACCGCTGTAGAGTTCGGTATAGCTTAAATATTATGTTTGTTTTACACATGAACGGCTTCGTTACATATCTTATGCAATCAGCAAATTATTTAACACGACTTTGTGGACATAAATTGTTTTCAGAAGTGAAAAATGTATTCCGAAAACTTTGGATTGTAATTGCTAACAGAGGAAATGCAGTTAGGTATTCTCATGGCCTTGTTTACTGTAGCTCTGCATTTAAGCATTCGAGATTTGTTCAAAGGTTTAGGTTTCTCGGCTTTTACAGCTCAATCAATATTAAAAAAGAGTATAAGTTATATTTTGACTGCATTTCGTTATTATTGCATTGATGTATCATGCAGGTTGGGGAGCTCCACTTTTCTTACTACTAAATACTTACTATTAACAGCAACTGGGAGGGTGACATCAGTTCGGAAGGTCAATTTTCTGTAAGCAGATTAAAATTAAATCCAGTGTCAAATGGAGCCTGGGAAAGGTCTAAATTTGATAAAATTATTAAATAAATGGATCTCAAAAGTATCAAATTAATCAATTATAGGAAGACAAAAGAAAATTGCAAAGCACGTCAAATTGAATGGCATGATGTCAAGCCCATTATATCTTAATATGGGCGTCCCTCAAGCTAGTGAGTTGGGCCCACTTATTTATTTGATTTATACAGTTCTAGTTAAAGATGTTGAACACTGCCAGTATCACTTATATGCGGATGATACGCAATTGTATCATTCATTTTCTTTATTGCAGCTTGATGTGGGTGTTGAACAACTTAATCAAGATTCGGATAATTTGTATCACAGAACTTCAGTTCATGAACTCAGCATTAATCCAGAAAAGTCAACATCGATTCTCTTCTGTAAAAATAAGTTAAGGGATGTTATTAGGTACCAGTGGAATACGCATCCAATTGAACAATAGCACGCTACCAATTGTTAATTCAACAAGAATTTTAGGCCTTGTTATTGACAATATTTTTACGTTTAAAACACGTTTTGGGAATAGGGATTGTCTACCAACGAAGCTAAAGAGAATCCTCTGCAATTCTTTAGTTTTTAGTGTAATTGATTATGTTTTAATTCAAAAGGTGCAGAATGCGTGTCTTAGGTTCATTTATCGTCTTAGAGGCAGAAATAAAATATCCCACACCCTTAAATGGGCTAACTGGCTAAATATGGCTTCATGCAGCAGACTTCATCTATCTATGCTGTTCTATCATGTTATTATGAACAAATTCCTCCGTACCTGTACAATCGAATATCATTTAGGGCTGACGTTCATAATCTAAATATTAGATTTAAAGGAACTTTAACTCCGCCAATTCATTGGACTACATTGTACGCGTGTTCGTGTTTGTATAATATTACCAAAATATGGAACACTATACCAGGCAGATGTAAGTCATCTACTTCTAGTGGATCTAGGAGTCGATTGGTCTCATGGAGATGTAACCCTTTCGACTTGGATCATGTATCTGGGCTATCTTGTTAGCTGGACGCAATAATGTTATTTCTCTTTTTCTTTCTCCTAGTTTGGCGATCGACCTTGTAGATTAGATTTTGTATAATATTGACCTAACTTTAGTTTTTATCTATCTTAATGTCTGCAAGCTTAAACATACTAGGGGTTAGAAGGACGAGAAGAACTATTTTATACAGAGAGAAGCTGATTCTGATCCTATTCACTAGGTTGTGCTTATGTTTATTAATAGTTTTCTTTTTTTATGTTTTCATAATTGACTGAATAAAAAACTACTATTATTATTAAACAGCGATTCTTTTAAAAAACACGGCTGTGGCCTACAATCTGTTTCATATGATTATGCCTGAAATTAATTCTTCCTGTTGTTTTATGTAGTTGTCTGATTTAAGACTGCAGCAAAGTTAGAGCTATAATTTCGTTTAAAATCTTTTAAAAATGATTTCCATAGCATTTTATCGTTTTACAAATAACTGCCATTGTAATATTGACCATCTTATCATCGTAATCAAGATTAAATCTTTTGTATGGAAATCTTTATGTATTAATATTTGTTGAGGCTATTACTGTATGGTCATCGTTTTCTTACTAAATTACGTAATGATTTATTGCTGATTTTTAATAACTTTATTTAAGATAAATGAGAAATAAATAATAAGAGGAATGTTCATATCTGAAACCATTTTTTGATAAGAACAGCAACCACATTAGCAGCTGCAGCTGATAGTTGGCTAATTGGTTCTAATGAACTTCATTTATTGTCTACTTGTGACTTGTGAAGCTGTATGAATGAAGCAATATACTTATTATTATTATATCTTTCTTCATATTTTCTTGCGTTATGTTAACCTCTGCAAAAATGTCAAAAACTGGTTGTGTCAATTGCAAGAATGTTTTAATGATAAGAACTCAATTAATTTAATGTAAATATTTTTTGCAGACAAATATTACGAAATGAGTGCACTACATTTTCGTAATGCCTTTTAATTAATAAATTCATCTGTCATTCTTCTATGATCATGTGTGAGTTTAAGCTACTTCTTTCACATAAGATGCATTAGTATGGAGTGTTCTTATTATCGAATAGTGTTCTCATTTACAACGCCTTAACAAAAGTTAGCAATTTAGAGAAGAAGGAGCTCCAACAGAAACAGTGTTACCAACAGATTTCAAAATGAGGATACCAAATGAAAGTAACTTAAAAAGATCAAGAGCACAATAAAGTAATGAATGGGAGGTGTCGCACACCAAAGAAAACGCCGCAGATGATCCTATTACTAAAGTTGAAGATACTAACCAAAAGAAACATTCTGTCAACAAATGCTCTAAGAATGAAGAAATATCGTTACTTATATCAAGCAAAATTCTTGAGGTGACTAAAAGAAAGCAAAAATCAAAGTGAAAACTCTGGAAGGTAGGATAGGAGATCTGGGTCATACCGATTAGAAAAAAATGTATAAAATGAAAACTGGCAATTTGTAGATTTTCAAAGCTCATTTCAAGCGCTAAGATGCATTACGCTTTGTATACAGGATTTTCATTTCAAAACTAGCCACCTGGAATATTTTTTAAAATACCTTGAATTGAATTTAACAAAAAAGCAGGTCTATTTAGATTTAAGGGGGCACAAATTTTACGTGTATCTGCGACCCCGTAATATCAACCCCTAATCGGGGGTGAAAATTATATCGAAAAGTTCAAATAGGAAGGGGTATAAAGTGATACATCTTTGAGAAGGTCTTGTTATTAGGAATCTCTTAGCGCTTTTTTTTTAATCGGATGATTTTTCTCCAAGTTATGCTCTTTTAAATTTAAAAAAAATCGAAATTTTAAACTTCTAGATTGTTGGATAAAATGATACTTGTTGAAAGTAGCAACAAAGCACTGACATTATTTCTGTAGTTGAAAAAGGTACAAATGTCAACACTGACGTAAAAAACGTTAAAGGTTCTTTTTGCAAATATTGTGTTTGCCTTGCATGTTAGCTTTTTTAAAAGACTTAGTTTTAAACTTGAAGAAGTTGAGAAGAACAACAACAGAGACATCAAAACAAAAATGTTGGCCACCAGTATGTATTAGATTTAGTTCATAAATTTCAAGTCACTAGAAGTGTGTGCAATATCAGTGTCAAGAGACCTAGAGTGTTAAGAGAAGCCGCACAAGTTGAAGTACTAGGTCATTTTGCCATGAAAATTCTTCCCTTACAAAATATAGCTTTTACATCACCTTGGCGAGGATGATTATGACAGAAGGATACAATTCTGTGAAGTAATGACTGAGCAAATGCACAACCTAATTTTATAAAAACGTTTGCTTTAGTGACGAGGCATGATTCTTTTTAAATGTGTTTGTTAATAAGCGCAATTGTAGATATTGGGACAATGGCACACGTTTTTCGTGAAGAGCACACACAATTTCCACAAAAATTAATGTTATGGGCCGGAATTCTCGCGGACAAAATTATTGGTTCTATATTCATGGAAGAGAATTTAACTGTTGCAATTTCTTTATATCTATTAACAAACGTGATAGATCCCCTTATAACTGAATCTCTAGAAAACCAAACCGATCAAGATAAAATTTGTTACTAGATGAAGAAAACCTATTTTTTCAACAGGAAGGAGCTCCTCTACATTATGCTCTGCCGGTACGAAATTGGCTCCAAGAGAGGTTTCCTGATTAATGGATCGGAAGAAGAGGCGCTGTAGAATGGCCTGTGAGGTCACCACACTTAACGCCCCTTGACTTTTTTATGGGCCTATCTAAAGAGAATAGTGTACAAAACTCAACCTCAAAATATTCATGATGTTAGGCGTAGAATAGTGGAGGAGTGCGAGCGCATTACCCAACAGACGTTGCAAAAAGTGCAGGAGGAGTTCCAGCAGCGGCATTACCATTGCCTTGCCAATAACGGGAAGCATTTTGAGCAGCTATTGAATTAAGTATAACTTCGTTCTGACAGTAATAAAATAATTTTCACTAAAATGTTGATTTTTAATTTTTAAACTTTAAAAGAGCATAACTTGAAGAAAAATCACCCGATTAAAACAAAGCGCTAAAGGATTGCTAATAACAAGACCTTTTCAAAGAGGTATCACCGATACGCCTATCAATTTGAACTTTTCGATATGATTTTCACCCATGCTTAGGGGTTGATATTACGGCGTCGCAAATACATGTAAAATTTGTCCTCCCGTAAATCTAAATTGACCTGTCTTTTTGTTTAATTCAATTCAAGGTATTTTAAAAGGTATTCTGGGTGGCTAATTTTGAAATGAGAGCCCATTCATAAGAAATAACCCTTAAATAGATTGTAGATAAGCGGGGAGTAATAAGGATAAAAGGGCGTAAAAAATTCTTAGCCTAATAATATGTATATTCAAACATTTTTAATGGTTCGTTGCTCAAATGTCTGCCTCAGCATTGAACACAGTACAAGAAACTCTTACACTGGTCTATACTGGTTTTACACGCAATATCACTTCTGGACACAGTCGTGGGGGGATATTGGCTACTAAGGCGAAAACCTACGTCCTGACATTTATCAGAAAACGAGATAATAAAACTACTAACTCTAAGAGGTGATGTTACAATATGTAGAAGCATTGTCTCTTTCCAATTTATTATTTAATGGCAACTTAGTATGTTTAACTCAATGGTAATTGCTCAAGTCATTAGTTATAATGATCCTTCTTCTATTAAAAAAAAACTATTTTTGCGATATTGCAACTAGTTCTCGTTTGTAATTGCTGTAGCTAAGTTGCGTAGATTTTGCCGCAATAAAACAATTTTTTGGCATGTTACAACGACAGAACTAAACTATTTAAAAGCAAATCCAAAGTAGTTGGAATTTCTAACTACTAACGTAAATATCCAACTGAGTCCTGATATTCCAAAGTTATCTTACCTACTTAGAGTGATATGCGATAAATGTAGGAAAACGGAATATGAAATAGCGATGGTCAATTTAAACATGCAAATACGAAAGTATGTTGACATTAGAATATAACTCACGGAACACGAAAAACTCAAGGGAGGAGCGCGGACGTTAGACAAAGTAAAACACCATTTACTATTTTAAGTGATCTGGGCTTGTGGGAGCTCCGCGAAAGCGTCTCGGGCGTGTACTGAAATAATTAGTTATTTAGCATAAAATACAATACAATTAATATTAACGCATCACTCCTTCAAATACATACACGTCCTAGTACTGTCTATTACGTACCCCGTGTATTATTTCGTCGCAATACCGAAGGGTGCCATTTACTATTTCGGAAAGGGGGTGCAGTGACAAATAAATAAGAGCATTATTCACTCGGCGGGATACCCGACTAATCTTTGACAAATAATTATACTCATTCCGAAGTCGAATTATTATCGAACAAGTGTTTGTTTAGGTTTGTTTGTGCTCCGGTGGAAAGATTAAAATGAAACCAAGCAGAAGACTTTATAAATAAACACTGAGCAAACATTAGTCAGCCACTGGTCGAGCACAATACAATTATTTCGACCGAAGAACGATCGTGCTCAAATCATCGTGGCCATTATGAATTTAACAAGGAGAACTGTTTGTTTTGAATACTGCCGCGCATAGAGCGTGAAGTAGATCGCAGAAAGCATTTGGTAGACGTATGTACATACAGACGTATGTGCGATTAATTTTGCGATAGCAAAGGTGAGATGGCCATTTCTTAAGTAAAGATGACGGAAGACTATCATATCCACTGCAATGTTTATTAGCAAGATTTGTTATAATTTCTTTTATTTCATATACGTCAGCTGGTTGCAGAAAAATATGGAGTGATGACAGAGATTTGTATTCTCGTAGGAAGAATAACTAGACCTGTCATTATTTAGAATAAACTCAAGTATATTCGTGATACAATTGCTTAAGAGCGGTTGGCAACCGGATCTTGAAGGTTAACTGTAGCTTGTGAAGGCTTTCGTGAGCATGAGACACAAAATCCAAAACGGATGGTGATATGGCTTTTTCCAAAGACTTCTCTGGTAATACAGTAGTGTTAAATGAAATCCGAACACCTAAAAATTTTGAATAGATCTCATTATTAATCTTACGGATAATTAAATTTAAGTTTAGTATTTAAATTATTTACGACATGTTTTATACATCAAATAAATCACAGGATTAAAAAAATATAAAAAACACAAATTTACACAAATATAGAAATTACAAAAGTATTTAAAATAAAACAATAGGTTCGAAAAAACTAAATCAAATAGGTCTATTATATGAAAAGGGACTTGCTAAGTTTAATCAATATTTGGTGTTTCTACCCCTTGCCTTTATAACAGCCTTTATTCTAGCACGCATGGAATGAATTAAAGTGATCAGGTAGTCTGGGCTTCCTTTTTGCCTTCTAAATTTGGTTTAATGAATTTATTAATTCCTTTTTATTTGTTGGCCTTGTATGAGTCAATTTTTTAAAAAGAACGAACAAGCAATTTTCTGTAGTGTGTCTTAAATCGAGGCTGTTGTCTGGCCATTCAAGAGGAAGTATGGTTGTTTTTTCAATAAACTCCTGTACCTAAAGGAAACAAATAAAAAAATATAAATTATAATGTAACAAGAAACGACACAGATTAAAGATAATACAGAAATTCATAGCAGGTAGCTTTTCGCGCCATGACATGGTGACATGGTGCAGAATCGTCTTGGAAAGTGCAAGCGTTTGTGGCGCCAAATTTCAGTTTAATGAAGGGTAATAATTTTTGTAGTAAAATGTTTATGTAATCATCACCTTTGACAGTACCCTCTATAATGTGTAAAGGGCCGACTGTTGTTCTTCGACATTGTTGATCTCTTCTACGTCTTGCAAATTGAACTCTAGCTATTCCATGTAAATTAAATTTGGATTTGTCCAAAAATATCGCATGCTCCCATTGTTTTTTTGTCCAATTTTCAAGTTCCCATGCCCATTTCAGCCTGTCAGATTTCATTTTCTTCATCAACAACGGTTTTTTCTTATGATGCCGACCGTTAAGCCCCACAAAAATTATTTGGGACCATTCCCCAGATAACTCTGTCAAGGTTGCCTGCCTGTTACCTAAACTCATACTGCAGAAGCTCAAATGTGAAGTAGAGCAGAAAAAATCCAAATACTGGGAGAATCTCTACAGTATGAGACAAGCTAAAACTCTTTTCTGTGACCATACAGCCAACAGAGATCTTCAGAATGCATTAAGCTCAGCACAACTAATATTGGCATATTGACGGGGATCCTCTCAGGCCACTGCAAACTGAACCTGACACCTAAGTAGGCTCGGAATAACCAAAGATGACGAATGCAGATTTTGTAGAGAAGAGGATGAATCATCCATCCACATACTCTGAAACTGCTCTGCACTGTGCAACTCAAGGGCCTTGCACATAGGAGCACATGAAATTGAAGAGGGAGAACTGTCTAATCTGAGGCCTTCCAAAATCTTGCACTTTCTAAAAGGAATCGGACTAATTGCCCAGCTGTAAACACAACGAGATGGGGTACACAATATATCTTTTAGGTCGCAGTGGGTTATCACCCCAACACCACACATTCATACCTAAACTCATACGTTCTAGTAATCGGCCATCCCTTGGAATAGTGGTACACTTCTTGTCGTTACCTTTTTTCGATCAGTACATCCTGTTTCTTATTATTTCTTTAACAAATCACAAACTTACTACACCCTACTCGACTTGCTATAGCATGCATTGATAAGCTCACTTAGAACAACAGTAACAACTTTTTGTTTACAAGTAACCTTCGAAAATTTCGCGATTTTTACGTAGGATTGGGATAAATTCAATGATAGATAACCAACTAAGAGTGTCAGTGATGTGTGTCAGGTCTATGTATATATTGTGGGAGAAGGTTCCCTTGATACTTCCTCGGAAATAAAAAATAAAGTACTCAAATAATAGCCTAAATTTTCAGTGTAATTCGAGTATTGGTTGATGTTCCGATTTCGTTTCACACTACTGTATGTTACGATTTTTAGCACTTCCAGGAACTTCTGAAAGAGTAGTTCTTTAGTGTTTATATGAAACATACCTGTCTTTTCAAAACTATGGATGATGGTCAAGAGTTGGAAAGTTCCAGGCTGGCTGCAGTAATCGATTAAAATCAACTCTTGATGGATTTTCCCCTGAATTGTTACGCATGAAATTATCTAGCTCGCGCTTCCAGTTAGATTTTAAAGATTTGTCGACCCCAAAATCTAGAAGTTATATGGGTCGTGTGAACTGGAAAAGCAACAATGTGGATTTCATTATCGGCTGCAAGTTTCAGCGCTTCAAGACCTAGCATGCGAATCTATCAGCAAGATAACTGACCTTACAGGTGAAATATTTCGTAAAAAATGGTTAAACCACTCCAAATTTGTCTATCTTGATAGCCGCATGAAATTGATTATCTAATAGTTTATTAACCATTCGTACATTTTCAAAATTACTAAAGGTGGTCCTTATGCCACGTTCACCATAATTTAGCTTATAAACATATTTTTTACCAACTGGGGTAGGAATTCTATTAAATTTCATCACTTAAGTAAGTGTGTCGTTACTGTTCCAGACTCAGTTGATTTTTCGATTCCTAATTTTTCTGCAAGAGTTTTTAATTTAGAATAAAAATCATCAATGACTTCACGAGTGGCCATGTTTGCCCCATTCATAGAATGATTTTCAGGTTGTCCTATTGCCAAACATATATCGACAGAACGTATTGTACTTTAAATTTTCCCCGCCAGTACCACCACCCTACCATTTCCTTACCATTACTAAAAGGGTGAAATTTTCCTGAATTGGCTGCGAGTTTATATGCCAAGTTTCTAACTTGATTAACAGTCAAACCGAACCCCAATTCTTTCATTCAATGAAAGGCATGAACTCTCTTTCTGTTTCTTTAGTGAAACTAAAAGGTCTGTCTGTTTTGGAAATTGTGACCTATGGTGCTTCATCAAAGTTTTCACAGAGATTCCTTGAAAACTTTTGACTTACCAGTTGTCATGTACTGGCGTTCCCTTTCCTTTTTTCTTTTTTTTCTCCGTCGATTTGTTTTTATTAGTTAGCCATCTACGAACATAAAATCAGCAACTAAATAATATCCAGGTAGTAACTAAACTGTACCCAAAATCAAGGGTTACCTGTCCATGCTGTATTTTTTACTGCCATCCAAGTTTGTTAATCTTTTTATAATGATATTTTGCCTTTCAGTTTCAGTTTTCATTGCGTTTAGCTACCGTCGTAATTTTTCAATTTTTGAGTTTAGAGTTTCATGAATTTCCTTCAGTGAAAAGTTTTCATGTTCTGAATAAGCCAGTTTTGCATATTTGTCTCAGGACTGTCTTTATCGTAACTATATCTGCTATCTAGCTAATAGACGATCACCTTAAAGATTTAACACTATAAATAGAAACACTTGAAATAGACCACAATATTGACGTTTCGTTGCAATATGAACGGAAAATCAAAACCACCATTTGAATTAACCCCGACCGATCCAGGTTTCCAAATGAAGTCGATCGCACTTATGTCAGTTATGTTCGAAATTAACATTCATTATCAATTCATCGTTCGTTAGTAGAACGCGCCCCAACTGCGATATGATAGCTGCTGCCCGGTCGACGGTCTGTGAATCATTGGATGAAGCCCCGTGTCCCAACGGGGCCGTTACCGTTTCAGGTCCCCGTCTCTTTCACACTAAACTTAAATTGGATACTGGTCACTTTCTATAATTCAACTCCTATATCTCATAACTTAACTACCAATTGCGCTGGAATATACGAATCGACGGACAAGAAATTACTGGCGTCGTTCTTAGGATGCCGTGACGTCCCCACATCAAATATTAAAACTTATGTAAGGTTATTACGGCGGATATAGCGAATATAGTTGATTTTCCTACTCTATAGCTCCACCGCCTACACTCCAGTGTCATTCAAAGCAAAACCAATTTTGGAAATATAGCTTATGCGACTATACTCACTAAATATGTTTTTTTTTATAAAAAATCAATTAAACTTTTTCAATATATCCATTTAAGCCGTTTAACAGAAGGTAATAAAACTAACAATAAGAAACTTAATGCAGAATTATATGAAGCTAGAGTGCACTTGAAGATTTCGTGTTTATGTGTTGTTCATGTTTAAAAAATTAGTGTACTATAGTCTATGTTAGTCTACTAGCCTAAGAAACAAATACAGGCTATTTCCTAGCATACAGGTGTGGCGAAAATGAAATCGTTCAAGCCAAAATGCTTAAAGCCATACTTGATGGTTGAATATTGACACGCATGTATGTGATTTAGCACTACTCTGTCGTCATCAGTATGTAAAGCGGAAGTTAGCAAACTGGCAAACATTTCTCTAAAAGCCTATCTTTTTTTTTCAATGTAGAAATTAGAATATTATTGAATTATACGCAGTAAATTGTATGATATCTTCTGAACAACATCCAGGTACTGTAATAGGTTATTCACTACTCTATAACTGGTATTTTGGAGTGATTGCAGGTGCAATAATCTAAAGATTTCTACTTCTACTCTGCCTTATATCTCAGGTTACGGTCCGTTTTTAAGATGCCATACCCATTAGAAACGCAGACGTGAAGGCCTTCCATATCAGTTAGAGTGGTTTGCGCAGGTTGCATCAATTTTTATTCACCACCAGTCTTTGGGTTACAAAACAACGTCGAGAGATGCCAAAGTTGCCTGTAATAGGCGCCCATGGTCTATTGTTGGAATCACCCTACTAACGAGAGTACAATGAAATAAGATCAAGCATTGGCTTCGAACTCTTACCTTATTCTATCTAGGGCATATGAAGAGACTATGTTCAGCGTCGTCGGCACTCCCGCAGTACAAACAGGCATCCGTTGCTGCCCTGCATCGGTTATATAGGTATTCCCTAAAGCATCCGGGGCCAGACAGGGCCTGCGTTATGTCGTAATCCGCTTCGCTATATAGCCAATCTATCCAAGATTTTACAGATGGGACTAGTCTACAGGTCCAACGTCCATAGGTCCCATTGCCCCCCCACTTTAGCTGCCATTGTCTTTCAAGTTCCGCTTTTGCTTCCTTCTTGTTTTTGCTCTTGTACCTATATCTTCTCTCTTTTACCAATAGGTCTATGGGTGTTGTACCAGCTATGACGTTCGCAGCCTCTGCCGATATTGTTTTATAGGCACTGCAAATGCGTATGGCCATTAGTCTTTGCAGTCGGACCAGCCTGTTTAGCATCGTCTCGTTTTCCGTAACTTCATGCCATACAGGGGCTGCATAAAGGATCTGAGAGAACACCACGCTTGCTATTACTCGTCGCATTGATGAACTTGGGCCTCCCACCATTGGCATAAGCCTGAATAGCGCAGACACAGTCTTCTATGCTTTCTCCACCGTCTTCTGTATATGTGTTCGAAAGCTCATTTTCTTGTCACGCCATACTCCCAGGTACTTTATGGCGATTCCCAGTGCAACGGCTACTCCCCCGATTGTAAAGGACAACGCTGTAACTTTTCTTTTCCTTGTTAGCAGTGCTACTTCTGCTTTCTCTGGTGCAAGGTGTAGGTTCTTGCGTTGCATCCAATCGGACACTTGTAGCAAAGCCGTACTGGCCCTTTCGATAAGTATGGGTTCATCTTTAGCTACGATGACCATAGCTATATCGTTCGCAAAACCTACTAGGGTTTGTTCTTTTGGAAACTCGGTCCTGAGTAACTCATCGTATAGGACGTTCCGCAGTGTTGGACCCAGCACTGACCCTTGAGGGACACCACTGGTAATGGAAACAGTTTTAGACATTCCTTCTGCCTCCATTGTAATCGTTCTTGAGGACAGGTATGACGCAATTACGTTCCTTAGGATCTGGACTATTTGCCTTTTCCTTAGTTCCTGAAGAATGATATTCCATGAAGCGTTGTTAAAGGCATTCTACCGGGACTTGCAATCCACGAGGTAGGTGAATATCTGCTCTGAAAATCACCAGAGGACATGAGGTTTGATACAGTGCATTCAGGGGGGTATTATGGAAGTAAATATCGAAATCACGTGATCGAAAGCCAATGCTTGATCTTGTTTTATTATACTTTCATTAGCAATAATAGTCCAAGAGCGCTTATTGAAGGCATTTTTTGTGTTTATTTGGATTACTTCATTGACTTAAACATTTAAAGATAGTGTTATGCCCTGATGAGCCTGCTCTTCTAATGAAAATATTAACGACAACCCCTTTAAAATCTGAGATTTTCGAACCAAATATGGTACCGCTACTGATTACTACTAAATTTCAAGAATATCCTTCCAAAATCAATTGTTCAGCAAATTTATAGCAGGAGAAGCAAAAAATCTGCAATTTTGTTGTAGTTCAACACATAAAGCGCAGATTTGGAGTGAAGTCGGGGAGAATAGACTGAATAGGATTTGTGTTTACCAAAGCTACTTTCTATTTATCAATTTCTGAATCATGATTTTCAAATCATAATTGAAGGTTTATTAGGAACATCTTCAGCAACTAGTACTGCGAAAACAACGCACAAAAGATGAAAGTGGTTTGTTTACACATGGTACTGATATAATAGAGACGCAAAAGTGAGGTTATGTTCTCTTTGAACATAAAAATATCATGTTCCACAGAGGAAAGAGGAACAAAACCTGTTTTGTTGACTGATCAGTGTTAAAAGGAAAATACCTCTGATAAGAATAAAACTAAACCGTTTAACTAATACCTACGTCAAAAACTGCAGGTACACACAAGCAGGCTAGGACTGATGATACAAGAAGTGCTGCCATATAAAAGACGTAATTCTGATAAATGCAATGTTTGTAACCAATATTCTGTCTAAGACCAATTATTATCAAACGGACATTGTGCACACTTTCAATAGAATTTCTCGGCAGTATTCAATGTTCAATGTTACCACAACTGTATCATTTAATGCGTTAGATGCCAAATTATGCACATTAACTCAGACATCTTTTAAACATAAAACTATGATTAGATCGGATTTTGATTGATGGATCTCGCACGCTTAATTAAGTTTTACACACCACCCGGAAACTGCCGTCACAACTTTTACAGAGCTGACACCAGCTACGCTACATTTTAACTATCAAGGTGGGTACAAATTCTAAACCAACCGAATTACGCGACCTTAAACCTGTCGCCTTATCCTCTAAATCCGGAATGTGATTATAGTGAACTTAATAAACTGATTAGCATGCACACGTTTGAAGCTTGAAGAGATGGCATACAGCTTAACCGTCTTGAGAACAACTTAATCAAGCGAATTATGGGAAATCTTAGCACAATATCAGGTAGAGTACTACTATAGCTGGTTGTGCCTAATTAATATGCTCGCTGAGAAGAGACGATGGGGCTGAGGTGGGAGCCTTAATTCGGTTATGAAATATTAAACCAGTCAGTGCGGAATTAGCGGGTTGTCATATCGGAAATAATGCATATTCTGTCCACACACACGCACGCCCATAGCTGTAAAGCCGTTCCTGTACGATTAATAACCTTATGAATGTATTTATTCGGTCGGTCTCTCTCAATTATGCGGCTTTCATTAAGTGTATTCCTTTGTTTTATGGAAATGCGCGCCAGTAGAAGCTACTAGATATGGGGTATCTATCCCTTCTCGAATTGACCGCGGATAATATGAGGGGTTGCGACATCAACAGCCGGTCTCGCTTAAAATGCAAAGCGTAGGTTTCGCTTACGCGCTATTTTTTGTTAAATATTCACTCAAGTTGGCGACAGAGGAAAAACAATTTTAATTTTGAATACAACCCGAGTCCGTCGTAAAAATATTCATTATTTAAAGTGGTGGTAGTAGAAGGTAAAAGAAAGTAAGCGCAATATTGCGGCTAGGTGAGTGTAATTATAATTTATTAAAATATGTATCTATTTATTAACCACCTGATAACTGACGACGACTTTCCCTTGTCTACCACTGCCTAGTTGACCCCATATATCAAGGTTACATACGTGTCTTTGGAATTTAATCAATTAGTCTTCTGCAAGAAAATGCTTACTGGACTTTTATTGAATGCGCATGACAGTTTCTGTGACAGCTGCAGCTGCACAATTTCTTAATTGCTGAAGTTGTCATATAATTAGCAATACAGTCAGCTGTTTATAATATATGTATGCATTCTAGCAGTAGTACTAGAGTATTCATTTACGAAAAAATACTTAGGTATCATCTTTAGAACGTATGGAAGTCAAGAGGTATTTCATTGCCTACACGCAATAGCGTAAGAAGTATGGAACACTATTTTTCACGGATTAATTCAATGAAGTAATCCAAAGACTGAAGATGAATACAACCTGGTGAAACTTACACAAACCATTCTAACTGGTATGGAAGCCGTTCATGGTCTAATTTTCTAATGAGTGGGATATGTCAAAAAGTGACGGTAACTCCACCTATAAGGCAGGATAGGAGAAGAAATCTTCAGATTATGGCACCTGCAAATCACTCCAAAATCGTAAACGTCATAAATTCTGGTGCTGTTATACCTAGAACCTGTTGGGGTGCTTAGCTACCACAATTGATATCAGTCGCATTGTAACTGGTCCATAACCAAAAGAAAAGCTGATTACGTGATTTTCTTTAGAAGAAAAACAGTATTCTCATAAATATGGTTATTAGAGAATTACTACTTTTGTATAATTAATTCGTGCAAGAACAAGACGGAGAAACATTTAAAAGGAGTCCTTATTCAGATCTGTTTTCATTCCCTACTATAGTATTTTATAATGAACATCTTCATGTCAATTGCACTCGCAACTTTTGAATTCTTATGTATGTCCCATGGCTCATTGATAGTGCTACAATTTCGAAGTACGTAACTTTTCAGTTATACATATACACTTAATTGATGTACTCAGAAAATTTAGATGAATACCTGTACCGACTTAAATGATAACGGATATATCCACAGTGGAATTTGCGGAACAGAAAAACATTAGAGCAAGCGATCGAAGCAGAAGTTGTGGGTTTAGTCGATTTTGGTTTAACTAGCTTTAGAGGTGAGGACTTTAAAACTGCCTCCAAGGGATGTACATGAAATAATAATTGCACAAGATAAGATTAGATTAGGGTTGGTGTGGCCCCACAAACCACTTTCACTACGACCTTTCCAGATCTATTTTGATTCCCCTTAATCCTAGAATGCGCATTCTTTATGAGGCTTATTGCTTTTTGAGAACGTCTCCTTAATGTATGTAGCTATGCTCTGTTGGATTTTCTATGTCCAGTATTAGAAACCCTATCCTCGCAATGGCATAGAATATGAACAGCAATTTCTTTCCTTTTCTCTGCAGAATCTGCAAATAGCATCTTTTGTTAGGCCTATGTTACGCATATGCCTCCTTAGTTCACAATGACCGGTCAGCAGACCTACTATCATTTTGACAGTCTTCTTGCCTTTACCCACCAGGTCTCCCTCTTCTATTGCTTTAGAGACACAATTGCCTGTCTTTGTCCTGATGATCTTTCCACCATTTCCTAAACTCGTTGATAGATTTTCTGAGTTGTTGATGCTGAAAAATGAGCCAGCCTCAACGAATAGCCTGGTCTGATGAGATCGTCTACTGCCACATTTCCCCTCAAGTTGTTGTGGCTCGGAACCTTGGTCAAAGTTAATTTTGGAACTTTTCTGATTTAAGGCGCTTACGTTGTCCCAAACCAGCAAGAGTCAACATTTACTGAACGAACCGCTTTAACTATTACTTGGTTGTCCAAGAAAGTAGCGATGCTATTACCTGACTTTGTCCATTTTTCTACTTCTATAACGCAGTGATGAATTGCTGCTACCTGAGCTTGAAAGTTCGTTGTGTCCTTGCTGAAGGTTATGGAAAGGGCTTTTTTAAGCTTTCTTCTATTTATATCAGCTGACACGCCGCATTCTATTTGTATGCCAGTTGGAGTCCGCATTCACCAAAGGCCTATTTTTTCTAGTCCTTCTTATCTCGTATTTTTACCTCATTCTTCTTATCTTGGTTGAATTTCGGAAGCATGCGTAACTTGGTAGCTCTGTAAAGATAATAATGTTGGAGGTAAGGTCCCATACTCGCACAAATACAGATTTTTTCTGACAGTATAAAGTAGTTAGAAAAATGTTTTGGGCTGATTGTTACAAATTTTACTATAACATCTGTGCAATGAGATTACAAATTCATATTGATTCAGATTCATATTACGTCCTTCAGTAACTAACTCAGACTATAAGTTAACCATTGCAAACTAGGTCAGGAATTTGTACGTTTTCCCGAGAAGAAGATGTCCAAAACCAAAAAAAAATTACGCTGCCAACCGATTACAAACCCAAAGCATCTTAAGCAGTACTTCAATGGGCTCTAGAAACAAACAGTTGGACTGTCAAGTGATGCTGCTTCTCTACTTATTAATTAAAAAATAAATTTTGTTATGGTCTTCTCAAATTCTTACTTTACTATTCAGTTTTTCTGTGAATCTATGTAAGTCCGATTGAGAAAAGTGCACCACATTACTTGTATCTCTTGCAATGCAATATACAGTCGTGTTCATATGTGTTAGGCACCTTAAACAAATTCAGTATTTACTAAATCTCGTCAACCACCCAACAAATTTCTGCCCTGCATTGCATCTAGGCGTTACATTAATAAGTATATTACTCACCATTTGAATTACACCATCGGTTTTAGGGAGTTGCTCCCACTTCTAGTTCAAAGATGTGCGTATACCAGTAATACTGCAGTAGTTTCAGTGTATGCAACAAATTTGTAGACTTGTTGGGTCTGATTTACAATTAAGTAAAAGATCAAATGCCAAGAAAATCAGAGTTAAGTGAAGGTAAAAGGGCGCAAATTGTTTATTCACATCGCAAGGATTTAATCAAGTGCAAATGTCAAGAAAAATAAAATGCTCACGTTGTGCAGTACAAACAAGTTTAAAACGTTACATGGAACGAGATCTTATCAAAACAGACCAAAAAACCGGTATAAATCGAAATACTACGCCTAGACAAGATCGACTGTTATAAAGAATGTGTCTGCGAAACAGAAAATTAGGATCAAAATATCTCGCCAAAGAGTTAAATCAGTCTCTGGGAATATCAATTTCAGCGGTAACCGTTCGAAGAAGATTAGGAGAATTTGGTCTGCGGGGGTCCAAACCAAGAAACAAGCCGTGGCTCTCTGAAGTGAACAAAAAGAAACGCTTCGAATGGGCGAAAAATTATAAAGATTGGACGTGTAATAACTGGGCGAAGGTTATTTGGTCGGACGAATGCAATGTAGAAGTATGTAATATAAACTTTAACGTTAGTTTTATATAACAATAAAACACGATTATATAAGAATTGTGATATGTACATGAAATTATATTTTACATATTTTTCACACGGCAATTTCAGATTTTCGTTCATTCTGGCGTCCAGTATATTCGCCGTAGAAAAGGTGAAGAGTATAATCCGGAGTGTATAACACCAACCGTTAAATATGGCGGAGGAGGTGTTATGATTTGACGCTGTATGGCGACCTCGGGGGTTGGAGAGGTATTTATTTACAGTGGAAGAATGAACAGCACTACATATACTACAATGTTAAGCCAAGCTTTAAATCCGTCAGTCACAAAACTTCAAGCCAACAACCGAGA